>OU026153.1:94255004-94473080 GCA_907269105.1 Volucella inanis | reverse complement strand
ATAATAATTATTATATTATTATTATTATTATTATTATTATTATTATTATTATTATTATTATTATTAGAAATATTATTATTATAATTATTATTATTATAATTATTATTATTATAATTATAATTATTATTATTATTATTATTATTATTATTATTATTATAATTATTATTAAAATTATTATTATTATTATTATTATTATTATTATTATTATTATTATTATTATAATTATAATTATAATTATTATTATTATAAATTTCGTGCGGGTCGGTTTCCTTCTAAGTCATTCCACGATAAATCGTCGAAGCTATATGGGGAGCTCTGAACGACATCCCTCCGATTTGGCTCAAAAGTGGTAGAAATGCTTATTTGATTGATACGGATCATAAGGCAAAAAAAGTTTTGCAGAATTCGATATGGTTTGCTTTTTTTCATATTTAAAAAAATCATAGCTTTGGCTCTACTCATCAGAATTTGAAAAAATATACCTTGTTGAATTCCGGAAAAGGGAATTAAGGGATCTCTATGAATTCGGCCAAAATAATTTTTTATATAAGCGGCTAAATCAAAAAACTAAATATCTATTACGTTACTCCTCTTATCGTCCTCACATATAACCCGAGTGCACATACATAACTGTCACTGTAACTGTGCTAGTTCTATTTCTTCAATGATTAGTAGCTACACATTTCTCGTTTTTTGCGGATTTTAGAAGTTAGGATTAATTTGGTTGCACTCACTTGATGTCTATCTGTCGTGAGCTCGGGATTTATTTTAGAATGTATCGTATTAAGAGTTGTGAGTAATATAAATTTATAATGAGTGCTTTTGTGTAGAAAACGTGCTGCAATCCTCTGGATTTACCACCATGGATGGTTACGACGCAACCAAAATTGAACACAAAGTTGGTAATTTGCTGTACGTGTAGGAAAAAATTGAGTCGGATCCGAAATTCTCATACAAGGCTATCATATTGCTAGAGGTTGGAGATCAAATTGATGAAATGTATTTCGAAAAGCATTCCATCTACTTATGGGAAAAACTTAGAGGCTGATATCAAGCAATTGGTAGAAAGTTTTTACTGTGAAGACGATATCATTGAAAACTCTGAGGATTTCATTCGTCAAAACTGTCAACGAAAACGGACATACTTGTTTTATTGGACTTTTCAGAAAATTATGATTTTGATGTGCAAGATGCAGTGCAGAGATAACACTGGACTAACGAACATGCGACGATTCGGCCTTTCGCAATATATTACCGGAACCAGATGGATGATTTTAAAAATGAAAGTTTTGTTGTAATCAGTGACTGCTTAAAGTATGACACTATCGCAATACACTTATTTCAGTGCCGTCTCTTTTAGTTCCTGCACAAGAAATGCCAACATTTTAAGAAAATTATTTATTTTAAAAAAAGAATTTTTTAATTTTACATTGCATGAACAGGATTTTGGAGTGAATGCTGAATGGAACTTCTTTGCGACCTCTCATGGTAAAAGCGCATGCGATGGACTTGGTGATACACTAAAAAAGACTGGCTGCCAGAGCTAGCCTACAAAGACCGTATAGGGAACACATAACTCCCTTACAGTTACGTAAGGATTTCTCCTACGTGAACACACAAGTATAATGAAGAAAAATTATTGATGGAATCGGGATTTTCTAATTTAATAATTGTGCCGGAAACAAGAAAACTTTACCACATTTCATCTGTTTCACAAGGAGTAATTAAAGGAAAATATTTTTCCTTTTCATCAGAAGAATATGTATATACTCTTAAAAGATAATAAATAATGATTTTTTTAGTTTTAAAGCCTTGGGATACAAAGATATTTATTACAAAATATTTGTTCTGTAATATTTTTATTTAGCCGCCTATAAAATATTATTTTGGCCGAGCCCATAGAGATCCCAACTTGAATTTTAAATGGAAATAGAGGAATCTCTCTATAATACATTTTTTGAGTTATTCAGGGATATATGTAAAAAAGATATTCTGGAATATCCTTCGTCCTTGAAAATAAAAGCTATTCCAAATCTTTGAAAGTTCACCTTTTCCGGAATTCAACAAGATATATTTTATCAAATTCTGATGAGCAGAGCCAAAGTTATGATTTTTTTGTCTATTTTTGAAGTTCCGTTACACGCAAAATATATCGAATTCTGCAAAACTTATGATGCCCTATGAGTCGTACCACTCCAATGTGTATTCATACCACTTTTCAGCAAAATCGGAGGGATGTCGTTCATAACGTCTTTCAATTCTTCATGGAATGACCCTTCTATCATTTAATTACGATTTGCACTGAACAACGTGAACATTTCACTTTCTTTACGATTTGAGTTTCATTTTGTCCTTGCTCAAATAAAAGCTGTATTTTTACGCGTTGTGTCAGACTCAGTTTTTCTTAGCCATTTTAAGAAAATTGTGTATAAACTGAACTGTTATCAGTAGTAGAAAGCAAACTGACCAATGCAACTGACCAAACTACTCCAGAGAGTACTACTCTAAAAATGCCGGAGCACATGTTAAGGGGGTTAGGTCACTCTAGTATTTTCAAAAAATCTGTTTTTTTTTTTTATTGCTTTTATGGTTGCTTAGGACCTCAAAAATAATATCCCAGGAGATTATGATCGGAAAATATCTCGAAGTACTTGTTTTTCAAAGTATAGTACAAGGCCGCCAGGTAGGCAGCGAGCGAACTTAAAATTTTGAACGCGTATATCTCAAAACTGCACACAAACTGCATACATCACTTGAACAATTTTCAACTAATTCATTCAAATTTTAATTAGATCTTTTAATATATATTTTTCATATGGCATAGTTCATTTATTATTGAAATTTTTCTGGCAATTTTTCTGCGAATTTTGCAAGTTCGATTTTGGAAGTGCGCCATTCGGCCAAAAATCAATATATCAAAAAAAAAATCCTACGTACTTATCCAGCTTGCCGTGTCTTCTGGCCCATTCTGGTCGTTTTTCGATCAATGCATGGTTCAAATTGATCATTTGTTGTCGGTAGCGATCTGTATTAACACCACACCTTTCTGGTCCCACCAGACACACAGCATTGTCTTGTTGCCGAATCGATCTGGTTTTGCAGTCGAAGTTGATGTTTGTCCCGGATTAAACCATGATTTTTTCCGTTTAGGATTCCGAAAATAAATCCATTTTTCATCGCCAGTAACAACTCGATGCATCGATGAATCGTGTCTTTGAAGCAAAATTTCACAAGTGGTTTTTCGGTTTTCCATCTGTCTTTCATTCAATTCAGGTGGCACCCATTTTCAAGATTTTTTGATATTTCCCATAGTTTTTAAACGGTCAGAAATTGTTGTGCAACATTTAACATTTCTGCCATTTGTTTCTGACTCAAAGTGTCATCTTTATCCAATATTGTTTTTTAAATTTTTTTGGTGGTCTTCCACGTTCTCCATTCCTCACATCAAAATCGTTATCTCTGAACCGTTGAAACCATCGTTTGCATGTTGCTTCTGATAGAGCATGATCACCATATGCCCCCACAAGCATTCGATGTGACTCTGCAGCACTTTTCTTCAAATGAAAACAAAAAATTAATGCTTTCCGCAAGTCATCATTTTCTGGTACAAAATTCGACATTTTTAACACGATGAAAAAATATTATATTGTTTGCTCAATGACTTGATGTATACTAAATATGTTTCACAGGTGTTATAGCAAAAAAAAAAAAAAAAAAAAAAAAAAAAAAAAAAAAAAAAAAAAATTAAGGCCCGTTAACAATACATATTCTCTATCGAGACATTTGTATCCCGACGCTAACTTGGTACACCTGGTAATACCAAAATAAAACCACATTTCAGTAATTAAGGTCAAATAAAGAGACTGCAAAAACCGTAGACTAACACCGATAAAATGCATGCTAGACATTGAGCACAAAGCGAAGACTGGAGATTAACACAATGAATACTGTCTTCAAAATGAAAAAGGGCGCCACACCGAGATACCGTATAAATGAAATGAGACAGGTAGGAGAATCACAGCCTTACGATTTACGCAACATCAACGATTACACACTACTTTGCCAAAGTTCAACAGCAAGTTTAAACTTTAAACTTTCAAGCTAGTTTAAATTAGTCATTTTTTCAAACTAGGCAATGTTATATTTGTATCACATTTTCGTTATTTATTTTTCATTACTCCTCTTATATAATATTAATGGATATTTTATGTACATACATACAGTGTTGTTCGAAACTTAAGCAACTTCTTTCTCTATAAGTTTTAGAAGTCGAATATTTTTGTTTTAATTCTTTTAATATAAATAAGATAATTTTTATTTATTACATTAAGTACTTAAATAGTTATAGGAAAAACAAAAATCCAAAATTCATTCAAAGCAACGTTCGAAACCTATGCAACTTCTACATAAATACAACTGTTTCGCGTCAAACGGTATCGTACGGTAGTTTTTTTGCGAATCGTTTGCAATATTATATAAAACAACTTTTATTTTAGTTAGCTGAAAGTATTTGTTGTCTAAAGGAGTTGCAATTAACACCAGTTTGTTTTCAATTTTATTTCACGGTTTATCGAGAAATATAGAGCAACTGGTTCAACTGAAAAAATGAAGTTTAGTGGACATCCGCGTAAAACAACGTGTCGAACAGATAGACAAATTGTCGACTCGATTAGAAAAGACCATTTTATATCACTGAGAGGCATTGTGAATGAGTTGAAAATTGATGTAACTTCGAGCACTGTTAAAAACATGCACTAGAAAAGGACTTAAAAAGTTATACGCTACCTAAAAAGCCATTATTGACAAAGCATTTAAAAAATAAAGTCAATTTAAAAAAAAACTTCAATTCATGGTCTCAAATATTGACATATAAATTGGTCTGTTGAGAAGTGGAAGACCGTTCTTTTTAGTGATGTATCAAAGTTCAACATGTTTAAGGGGCACACCTAGTGGTTTTTTTTTTTTCATATTTCTTTAATATATTAGTTTTTGAGTTACAGCCTTCTATACAGAGCCGCACAGCGGTCAGAAATCAATCACTTTATAAAGGCACAGTAAAGCACGGAGAGGGAAGTTTAATGATGTGCACTTGCTTCTCAGCGAATGCAGTTGAACTTTTTCAAAAAATAAAAACTATAATTAATCGGTTTGTCTAAAAAGAAATCTTAAATGAGAAAAAGTTAACATACGCCGAATGAAATATGCCACTTTTATGGGTGTTTCCACATGACAATGACCCGAAACTGATCAAAGAGTAGTTATCAACAGATGGAATTCTAGTTATGTAGTAGTCCTTCCAAATCAACCGACTTGAATCCTATTGAAAATCTTTTTGCCATCTTAAAGTGTCGAGTTGGGAATCAATCATTCAAAAATAAAGATGATGAAATTGATATCAACGTCCGCAATAAAAAATTTAATTGAACCTATGCCCGTAGATGTGTGGAGGTAATTAAAAATAAAGGTTATCACACCAAATATTAAAAGTTGCTTTGATTTTGAACAGCTGCATTTTGAGAGGAATTTGTATTTTTTTTTTATTATTTACTTTGAATAAATTGATTTTGAATGATTGATTTTGTTTTTACTATAACTATTTTTAAGTATTTAATGTAATAAGAAAAAATTATCTTATTTCTATTAAAAAATAAATAAATATTCAACTTTGCATAATTTAAAGGGAAAAGTTGCTTAAGTTTCGATCGATGCTGTAAGTACATATTGGGTCTATAATTGGAACATGCGTTGGAAAGCTACTCTCATTGTACGTCATTTCAGTATGTCATTCATTTGAAGTGTAAACAACAATAATTTTTTTTTCACTCAAATAAGTGGAACTTTGTGCCTGAAAAATATGAAGAAAACTACTGCCGAAAGTCATCGTATTTTGGCGGAAGTTTATGGTGAACATGTGCCAAAAGTGGTTTTGCACGATTTAAAAGTGGTGATTTTGGCTTGGAAGACGATGAACGTCCTGGGCAGCCAAAAAAGTTTGAAGATGAAGAACTGGAAGCATTACTTTATGAAGATTGTTGCCAAACACAAGAGTAGCTCGCAGAATCATTGGGTGTCACTCAAGCAGCCATTTCAAAACGTTTAAAAGCAGCTGGATATATTCAAAAGCAAGGAAATTGGGTTCCACATGAACTCAAGCCGAGAGACGTTTTGCATGTCCGAAATGCTGCTGGAACGCCACAAAAGGATTGTTACTGGTGATGAAAAATGGATCCATTACGACAACCCCAAGCGCAAAAAATCTATGTAAAACCCGGCTAACCAGCCAAATCAACGGCAAAGCCGGATATCCATAGCGCGAAGGTAATGCTCTGTATTTGGTGGGATCAGATGGGTGCGCTGTATTATGAGCTGCTAAAACCGGGTGAAACCATCAATGGGCAACGCTACCGAACACAATTAATCCGTTTGAAGAGAGCAGTAGCCGAAAAACGCCCGAAAGGCAATAATTTTCCATCATGACAACGCTCGGCTACTCCGGTTAAGAACTATTTGGAAAACAGTGGATGGGAAGTCTTACCCCACCCACCTTATAGCCCAAACCTTGCCCCTTCTGACTACCATTTGTTCCGGACGATACAGAACGCCCTCACTGAAATACGGTTCACATCAGAGCAGAATATGAAAAATTGGCTTGATTCATTCTTGGCTGCCAAGCCAGCTTTTCGGATGGGATCCACAAATTGCCAGAAAGATGGGAAAAAGTCATAGCTTCAGATTGGCAATACTTTGAATAAAACTATTTTACATGTTTTTTTTTAAATAAACGTTCAAATTTTGAAAAAAAAAAAAAAACGCACGAAAATAATTATATACCCAAATCTAAAAAACTGGCATAGGTTTATATTATTGCTTATGTATATTTGAATACAACTGTTTTAGCTGAATAGTAAATTTTCATGTTGCTTAATTGCATTTGCAGTTCACACTACCGTATTTGTAATACATAATAAAAATAAAATTTAAGATATTATATAAAAAACAAACATCCGTAAGTAGAACACTCTTGATTTGGCCAAAAATGTTTGCATTGTGAGAATTAGCACAATAGCCTGTATTTCTTTACTAGATTTTATAAAAATTTTAATAAAAAGAAAAAAAAATATCATCTTTGAAAACCAGCCAAAATTGCTTATCCAGGTTTCACTTTACTTGGAAAATTCATATATACATAAATATAACACACGGATAACAATTGCAAAACAAACCTACATACATTTGATCTTATTATTTCTCTGGTTTCAATCAAACTTTTATATATTGCGAACATTATTTTTCTTCTGTTGTACTCAAATCACATTAAAAATATAAATAAATTTATTGTTTTTGCTTTTAAAAAAAAAAAAATCTACAATATGTATTATGACCACTTCTGTATTTAACCATTTCCTATAGTAAGGTACACTGTCTTTGTTCTATTGCTGAATTGATGCTATTTTAACTACAAGTTTAAAGATTTAAAATGAATTTAAAAAAAATAATAATAATAATAATAATTAATTAAGTTGTTTTAGCAACATTGACTTAACTTTACAAAGCGGTTCGCTGTCAAAAAAAAAGACCACATTATTTTTTTACGTTGGATATTAGAAAATGTAGCATCTTCGACTTGCATTAAATTCTAAGTATTTTTCGTATAAATGCCAATAATTTATTTGCTTAGAAACAATTTTCACTTTTTAGATAACAAAAATGAAAAGCATATATTTAATTAAGACTATATCACTGAAAAATATAATCGACATTTTGTTTTAGCTCCTTTACTAAATGCAATATGGAGTGCATTATAAATTACAGTTCACCTTTTTACTTACGTGCAAAATATAATATTGCCTTTGAATAACGAATATTATAAATAATAATAAGATTTCTTCTCCCTATTAGAATGCAATCCAGAAAGAGTTTAAAAATGCCACGAACAACACCAAGTCCAAACACTTTTTTAGGCCTGTCCTTATTAAACCTCGACACAAATAATTTATTTCTATTATAAGTTTTCTTTTGATATTTACCACATAGTACGAGTACATGACTTGGTTGATCCTTGCTTGAAGCAAGGTTGATATTCATATAGACGCAGTGTTTGTAATTGGTAGCATATTCTAATTTTTTTGAGTAGGAGAATAAATTCAACACCTTCCCTTTCAAAACCTCAATTTATGACGTTTCCGTTTGGGTTCTTTCCGAACATAGGGCAATTATGATTCTAAAGTAATACTAAAAACTTCTTGTGACACATAACTTTGTGACGTTTATACATATGTATATGTGTTATGACGTTTTCGATTGGCTGTAAAGAAGCCTCCTTCTTGCACTTCAGAGCGAAAAAAATACATAAAACTGTTATACTGTTACTTTTTTAAGAAACAGAATTTTGCTTCTGGTTTTCATTTCAGAAGTTCATATCAATGTTAACCTGTTGGCGCGATAAGGCAAACATTGGAAATAAAGTTTCAATCTGACATCAAATCACTGTTTAGATGTTTAAACAATGGTAGAAGCCTACATTACGATCCAACCAAAGCGCAAAAATAATAAACGTATGTTGTGCGCTTGAAATATTCGAATGCATTATGATGCCACGGAAGAAGACTTTCAAATGCCTGGATTGGTGGACGATCAAAAAATTGTTCAAATTGAAGAAATTCCTGATGCCGGAGCTGAAGACATAAGAAACAGTATTTTAAGCTGTTTTTAACTAAAAACATTAACATTTATTAAAAATAAAAACCCTTAATAAAACATTAACAGAATGTACAATATAATTTAAAAAATAATAAAAAAAAATTAAATTGAAATAAATAAGCATGTAATGTAACAGAAATGAACAATGTTTTGTTGTTTAAATCAAAATGGTTATAAGTACTGTTTGGGCGCCCTTTCGAAGAAATTTGCTACATAGAATCTGAATCGTGGGTCCTATTTGAGACATTGGAACATTTTGGTTTCCTGTACATAACTTCATAAGCAGCCAAGAAACAAAAACAAAAAATTGGGTGCTTTACTTTAAACATCTTTTGACCTGGTGTTCTAATTGGGACACAGGATTCAGATTCTATGTAGCAAATTACTTCGAAAGAGTTTCCAGATGTCTAACAGAAATTATGACACCATTTTTGTATACCTCTGCAGTAGTTGTCTTACGATGACGGTCCCAAAAGTATTCGACCCAACAAAGAAAACACAAAAATTTTGGAAACAAATTTATTTATTTTTCAACATAATCGACTTTCAGCTCTATACACTTTTCCCAGCGAGTTTAAAAAGTTCGATAACCTTTTTATAATAAGAACTGTCTTGCTCCTCAAAATAGCCATTAACTGCCAACATCACTTCATCGTTTGAAAATCTTTGACCACTAAGCTATTTTTCCAAGTTTGGGAACAGATAATTGATAGATTTTCCTTTTTCAAGATACTCAATGAAATTTATCCCACGCGCATCCCAAAAAATCGACGCCATGACCTTGCCTGCAGATGAAATTGATTGTTCTTTTGTCCCGGGTGTAAGGTGATGGACCCATGTTTCATCCATTATTATGAAACGGCGCAACAATTTTGCTTTGTTGCTGCGCTAAACACTCAATTGAAACATCTTCCCGACACTGTTTTTGCTCGAGTGTGAGCAAACTCGGCACCCATCCTGCACACAAATGCGATGTACCGCACTTTTTGAAATGCCTACAATATTTGCTAGCTCGCGCACTTTCAGTCGACGATCATCCAGTACCGCTTTGTGAATTTTCTTCACCATTTCTGGAGTCGTCACCTCATTTGGTCAAACACTGTGATGTTAATCTTGGCAGCTCTTACGGCCTCGTTTAAATTCAGCAACCCAAAATTTTACTGTTGTAAACGAAGGAGCAACTCACCCAGAGTGGAATCCAGTTCAGCTTTAATATTGGTTGGGCTGAGGCTTTTCAAATAAAAGTATTGTATCACATAACGATGACCAATTTTCTCCATTTTTACAAATTCACTGACAACGTTCATTATTGATAGCTGCCAAATAAATACTAAGAAACGTGGCGTTTTCAAACAAAACAGTGATATTTTAAAACAACTATCGCCATGTCTTGATGAGGCCGTGTACTTTTGGGACCGTCCTTGTATAAGGTTCTATTTCGTTCTGGTTGTAGTTCTAAAGGCTTTTTTTTATTTCGAGTTTTCCCCTCGTCAATTGGACCGTCTCCATGTTGTGTTGCTCTTGTTCTTCCAATTGTTCCCTTATAATTTCTGTTTGCAAGTTTATTTCTTGGTGAAGTTTACTTACGCCTTTTTTTACCTCCCTTAGTTCCTCCATGTATTCCAAATGAAATTTGTCCTTTGCACTTTGATTTTTCCGTTTTTTTTTTGTTGGCCACTGCGTTGAGGAAAAAGGAGGCTCTTCGTATTGCCGTTGGAAGGGTTGAAGGGCTGCCTTCTGCGGAAACGGATGAGCATCTCACTTACGATCTCCTCTATGTTGCTTAAAGGGATCTCTTTAAATGGTTTCCCGCCGGTACCCCTAATGTACTGCTTATTTTAAAAATTTTTTTTTGTGCCGCTTTTAAAATCGGGCCACACCTAAAGTAATGCTGTGGTTAAATAATTTTTTAAACCATTATATGAATCATACGGCTGCTTTTACCTTTTTCCATCCTGCAACATCTTTCACAGGAGGACAACATCCATTCAATTTTTGTTTCAGTTCGCACCAAAAGTCTCGCACCTCCTGCATACTCCGTTGACTGAAGCCTTGTGCGATGTCAGGATTTTTTTTAACTCGCTTACCATAAAGTTCAACAGCGCTGTATTGGAATATTTTCCCTTTTTTCCTGTAAATAACTCAATTGTTGTTTTTAAAAAGCAAGTAAATCACAAATACATTTCGAAAAAATTCCTACAGCAAAACTGTCACGGAAAGAAAGTAAACAAAAATATCGATAATGAGATGGGTACGGAAAAACGAGTAGGTAAGGCAGTTTTCGGTTTTTCGCACTGCGGAACGAGTGCTGTACGGAATCAACAATACGACCCATTATCTTCGAAAATTTTGAAAAATTTTGAAAACTAGCTGTAAGTAACTCCAGTAACTAAACATGCAGTTTCTTTAAAAAATGTCGTCGAAATAGTAAAAGTCAGAAAGGGAGAAAAAAAGTAAAGAAAATTGGGTGAAACCTCTTTTAAGAAAGAGGCCTAGCTTTGCTATTGAAGCGCATTAACTCAAGGTTTTTTTTTGGAAAGAAGACTAGAGAAAATGTAAATCAGTTTGAAGAAATTCTCAACTTGGTGAGTATATATTTTTCATAGATTCACGGAAATTTAAAGAAAGCCGATGCGTGCATTGGGGCAGCAATATCTGATAATATGGCTTTTTAAACTTTACTTTAAGACTCAAAATAAAAGCACCGATCTCTTTATTTCTTTAAAGTCTTTATTCACAACCTCTCTTCTTTACCAAATCACACTTAATACTAATCCGGAAATAGTCCTTTTGTTTTCTTTAAAATAAGATGGCGGACCCAAAAATATAGTAAACAAAAAAGAAGGAAACCATAACCATAATGGTCAAACAATGATATTAATATTGTAATATATAATCTATAATAGCCAGTCCTAGATTTTTTTTATATAATTTTCATACAAAATAACGAGTTTGAATATTTTACAACTCGTCCAACTTAACTCAATGATCAACCTCGATCATTTAATAAAATTTAATTGGTATAGTGCTGCCTTTCGCCCACAACCACTGCAATGCCTAGCTCCTTAGGTTAGCCACCTTCACAACCGAATCGCCTCAACCACACCATCTTAGAGTAATTGGGTTAATTGACGATTTTCTATATCGCTTATAACTTATTAATATCTTATGGATGACATATGATCTTCTTTGCTTAGGAACAAACTTTTTGTTAGTTTCAACAGTGGTTGTCATGTGTCACAACCATATAGGTCTTAGCAGGTACGGTATGGTTTGTCCAGTAATTCTCGTTATGTTCTTGAGATTTTCTTATGGAATCAGATGCCTGGGCGCGGATTACGTTCGCTCTCATTCCAGAACGTATTATTAAAATATGGAGTTAGTTCGTCAGTAACTTTATAGTACTACGTTGCTATTCCGAATAATAGCTTACCTGCTGACTCCTTCGCAGAGCTACGTCTGGCCCGACTATAATATTAAAAATATTTATCCGGAGATGCACAGACTTCTTTCCTACTTGTTGAATTCACAGGATACAGTTATACAAACTTTATAAAGTCATCAATAACAACAAGAAGGTGTCTACGCTTAGAAATGAGTGCTAGAAGAGGTCCAAAATGATCAAGGCGAACTGTGTGAAATAGAATGGGTTCCTTAGGAAAACTGAACATATTATGTTCATTGGATTGAGCTGTAGTTGAGTACATTATATATTTTATGCAAGTTTTTATAAACTTGTCAATCTTTTCCCTCGTACCTGGAAACCAATAGTTTTTCATAATATGAATATAGCACTTATCGACGCCTAAATGACAAATTTTTTCGTAAATAAACCGAATAGCATTGTCTTTCATCTCGCTGGGTACATATAATAGGAGTGAATTTAACCATTACACAATTGATAATGCTCTAAAGTACTTCTCTCCATTTGACTCCGTAACCGTTTAATTACTAATAAATAAATTTCGTAACACTTGTATACTCGTACATCACTATCCACAACAGCAATCAAGTTACATCGTCTAAATGCATCTACATGCCACATAGCAGCACTACTTTGATGCTGAATGAAATAATTATAATTTTTCAAATCTAGTGCCCATCTAGCAATTCGAGGGTTGACTTGTTTCTTGCTTAAAGTCAGAGTGAATGAGTTATAGTCAGTTATATTCTTAAATAGTATAGCTTCAAGGTATGCACGCAATCGACGTAATGAATAGATTTTAGCTAATTTCTCAAACTTAAAACTATGGTATTTATTTGTGGTAGTAAATCAACGCCACTGGATGAAACCGGCCATCGTCTTGTCGGTGCATGACCACTGGCATCACAGTGTAATATAGCTCACTCTCTTTCAAGATTATAAATTAATACAGGTGCCGATACTAATTTTTTCTCAGATCTTTGAAAGCATTTACGCAAACCTCGCTAAATTCATAACGTGTTTCTTTTTGCAATAACTCCAAAAGCGATTTGGCAGTTTTCGAAAATGAGGGTAAAAAACGTCGGATATACGAAAATATACGAAGATATACTAATTTCAGTTTTTTCTCATAAAGACGCTTTTAAACTTTATTGAGGACTCTAAATGTAATTTGATATCAGCAGTAGCTATTAAAAGATCGTCTATAAAAATTATTATAATCTTCCTCTTTTTTGTCAGGTCTTCAAATATTTGATGGATAAAACGTTGAAAATTGGCCAGGGCATTTTTCCTCAAATAATGTTAGTTGTATTAAATCATATTCCATCTTAATTTGATTAAAACCATCGTTCAAATCTAAAACTGTGAAACACAGTTTACCTTCGGAAAATTTTAATACAATTCATTATTAACGGAAGAGGAAAATTGTTTATAATAGTTTTTTTGTTTAATGCCTATACACTTGTCCATGTCTATATATTGTCTATATATTATATAACGCGTAGGAGGACTTACTAAGTCGGGTGATTCGATTCTGAAGCAATTCACTCAGTTTCTTTCTCACCTCACTCCTCTCAAATACTTAAAGTGGCCTTTGAGTATCATCATGTATGGAGTATGTACCATCATATTGGAGTATGAAATGGAGTATTATCAGTTAGTCTAACAACAACAATTTTGATAGCTGCCCTTTCGTCTTTACTAAGCATAGACAATTATCAATACCCAATGAAAGATCCTCATCTCCTACAAAACAAATTTTATCTTTTCTTTTCAATCAATGGCACGTCAGTCGTCGGAATATGGACATCATGGACACTAACACCAGTTGTCAAAACAAATATGTCATCAATCCCTACTTTACCAGAATGATTAAAAACGTCTACGAAATATTAAATAATTGTCAGAATGAGAGGCAAGTTCATTGTTATATCTGTAAGAATCAGAAGGTTAACAAATTTAATTTGATTGCGAAATTTAATAGAACAATTCGTTCTACGTATGAAAGTTATTCTGACTCTACATTGTATGTGTTTGTTTTGTATTTGTATTTGTTTGCTGCAATACACCCACCCTTCCTGGTAGTAAGGAACGTTGCACAAAACTAATTGCGCTGCCGGTATCAAAAAAGTAACAGTAATTCATATTATTCAGACATCCTGTCTGATTGAACGAAAAGGCAACACTTACCGTTTGCGTGGCTCTAATGATACCATCTGCTTCCTCGTCACTATACTGGTATTCCGACGTGTTGATCACTGCTGCTGAAACCTGTTGATTCTTCCGCTGCGTCTTTGAACAATCATTATGGAAGGACCGACTTCATTGCATTTGGAGCAAGCGTTTGGAGGTCTCAGCGGTTGGGGGCAAGCAATTTATAATGTCCAAACTTGGAACAGTTGAAGAATCGAATATCAGTTAATTCGCTGAATTTAGCAATACCAAGTTTTGATTGACTTTCTGTTTTTCTGATTGCTAATGTCTTCTATCGTAGTAATAGCGCAGATCTCTACTTTTGTTATCACGTTGTTAATTAAAGTGATATTCATCATTGAAGCCGTCAATTATGAATGTAATGAACTCAGTTTCCGGAATGGAAATTTTGCCTTCCAGTGATCTCATTGCGATCACAAAGTCCAAATACGTTTCATTTGACGCTTCAACTGCCGATATACGTTTCGGTGGGTCACCCGTAGGCCCAAAACCTCGAGTTGATGTGTAGTTCTCGAATTCTGCAAACCGTTTTTATGCAACATTGATTAATTTTAATTAAATTTGTTAGCGCGACTTCCAGAAATAAGCTCGAAATCAATTTGGCCATGTACTTGAGTGGGACTCAGCACCTTCCAGTTTAGAGATTTGTTGCTGCAGCAGTAGAAGGTCACGCCGCATACGAAAAAGTTGAAACTGTGCCTCCAGTTGTGCTTCGTTCCCGGTCATTTCAATTTGCTGTTATTCCACTTCTTCCATTGCTTTAAAAGCCGTCGATGAAGGCGATATTGTTGAAACCTCTAAAACAGCGGATGAGTGCTGTAGCGCTGAGGTATCAAGGATAGCGGGGGATAGCTGTGGCGTCAGGACGACTGGCAGATGATTGGGTACAATCTTCTGTTTCTTCAGTTTATCTAATAAAGGACGTAACTGTTGCATCGTGGCTGTAGGTAGGAATGACACTTGAGCCAATTTCAGTGATTCTTCCATCTTCTACCGCGGAACGTTCAAATACGCCATACTAAATATTTTATTTTGTCTTACACTACATCATTGTTTTGTCATTTTTTTTTTGGGTTTTTTAGATTCGAGCCCACATCCGAGATTTAAACTTTACTTCAAGATTCAAAATAAAATAACCGAATTCTTTTTCCAGTCTTTATTCACAAATCACACTTAATCTATGATTCCGAGCCCAAAAATATGGTAAACGAAAAAGAAGGAAACCATAACACCCCGTCTCCAAAAGACATCGCTGATGTCCAGAGCCTCTTCATGATATAAATAAGCCCAGTGAAGACTGGAAGTTTGCTGGCAACACATGCGACATGACTTTGATGTCTGGTTTTTAGTCTTGTCAGCACAGTGGACTTCAATGCAGACATTATTTTAACATCGCTTGTGAATTTGCCTACAAAATTTGAAAAAAAAAAAATTATTGAATGGGGTATGTCATAGAACGAAGTTCTACGTTTAATTAATAAATTCAAAGATAATTAATGTCTTTGGAATTACGAAAGCAATATGTATATATAAAAGAATTGACTTTAAAAAAAAATAGAGAGTTTGCGTTTCGCGTACATAAATGAAAAAAAGTAAATTTTTAGAAGCAATCGGGTAGTGGGTACGAAGACTTGTATCACCCGCATTTATTTTATTTTGACCAATTCGCTTTTTTGGACTCAGTTATAATATTGTAAAAAACATCAACCAACTTTGAATTTGTAAGTATTATAACAATTCAGACTTTTTAAGACTTACCAGATTTTATAAATATTTTTAATTGTTGCAGGACGATACATTGGAGCAAGCTTCGGAAGCAAGAGTAGAACAGGAAGATAATATCAGTTCTATTAAAAAAGAACATCGAACTCGTCAGCATTAGTTTCAAGATCTACTTCACTTTCAACATCAGTGGAAAGTCTGAACATCTGCAGTCCTAAATGCAAATCTGTTCGGTTACGACGAATTTTGATTTTTTTTCTTTTCCTACTTCGTTTATTAGCTATACGAATGTACAAAAATCTTGCTTTCAATTTTAATAAACAGTTGAATTTTTGTTCCAATGTATTTGTTTTTTTTTTTTTTTAGCGTGAAATATGGTTTCGGTATTGAGCTGCAAGCAATTTCCTAGGCACCCGTTCGAAAAGCCGTTTTAATCTAATTAATGAAGACAATAGTCTTGTGGTGAAGCGAGGCCTCAAAAGATTGAATATTGTTTGTAGTGAAAATAAAGTGATATTGCTAAGATGTCAGTTGAATTATTGCTCTTGAAAAGTTATAAAAAAGAATTTTTTTTAAATTTAAACATTGTATTTATTAATGGTCTATTTTTTTCCATTGATATGGTACATCACCATCCGTCAGACAAGTTGTCAAGTTGTCAAGGATCCTGCCAGCAAATTTGTACCCAGAATATTCCTGAGACTAAATGCTATTTCAACTGGTAGCCGGCAGCGACTCAGTCTATAATTAAAAATTTATTGGGGGATGGACAGCTTTTCACTTTTGCCAAAGCCTTTCATGAGTTGTTTGTCTAGGCCAAATATATCGTCGCCAATAAAAAAGTAGGGCGTTAGTGTTTCTTGGCCTTTCAGTGCTCCAAGAGGGGGTATGTTAAGGCGGCCAGCATTTAGCTTTATGTACAAACCGCAGTTTACGAATATGACGACATCGGAAGAACTTCCATTCCCTCCAACATTAATGTGGATAAATCTACTATGTGCGTCAACAACGGCTAGCAAAACAATAATGCAGAGCTATAATTCGTATATGCTTTCCGTCGATAGACCCAATCGTGTGTGGAAAGTCACATATCTGCTGCTACACTAAGCCATTTGCTTAGTGTATATATACATTATAAAATAAAAATGTAGAATTAAAGAAATTTCTTTTAATATTGTTTGCTTCAATACTTTCATATATGTAACGTGGAGTGTGTCATAAATTGCACACAGAACATCTGGCACGAACTTGCTTTTTATTTTAATTGATATTCCTGATAGGAATTTTAACGACCTATAGGAGTCTAGTATAGCATACCTCATTACCATTCACAGAATGAAATGTTTTGTCGTAATTTGAGCACCTAGTTAAAAGAAAATATGTCAGACGCAATGTCTGAAAACCAGTCCGCCAGTTTTTGTCTCATGGAGACGCGGTTTAATGGCCGAACAATGACATTAATACTGGATGATCTATAATAGCCAGTAATAGATTTTTTTTATATACCTTGACCAAAACAATTTCGGAATAATACAATAATCTATATTATCCCCTTCAAAGTAATCCCCATCGACTGCAACACACTTATGCCAGCGCTTGATCCAATCCTCGAAACTTTTTTTTTTTCGGTTTTCGGTATGTACACCAGCGCTTCCTGCGACTTATCCATTACTGAAACTGCTGAAACGCGTTCCCCGTAGTAGTTTTTTTTAACTCGATTGAACAGAAGGAAGTCACAGGGAGCTAAGTCAGGTGAATTCGGTGGCTTTTGGATGCTATTTGTTGCATTCTTCGTCAAAAAATTCGAAAAATGATGGCACTGTTCGACAGTGAAAAATCCACGAGTTTTATGCCCACAATTCTGGTCTTTCGGCAAATTACTTCACGCGAACGTCTCTCTTTGTTTACTGCATGGCCTTCTGACAAAAATTCATGATGCACTACACCTTTGTAATCCATGAAAACCGTGAGCATTGCCTTCTTTTTTGACTGAAAACGACGTGGTTTTTTTGGTCTTGGCTCATTTGTTGAACGCCATCCACTTGCCTGATCTCTCAATTGCGTGTCATACTCATAGACCCACGTCTCGTCTCCAGTAATAATCTCTTTGATAAATGTGGGATCGGATTAAGACTCGCAAATCATCTTTTTTTGCATGAAATTGACGTCTGCTGGCACCAACTTTGCTGCTACACGACGGAAACCCAAATCATAAACCAAAATGCCTTGGGCAGATCCATAGGCAATGTTGAAGTCCTCCGCTATCTCTCTCATGGTTAATTTGCAGTTATTGACCAACATTTCTTTTACTTCATCAATGTTTTCGTCGGATTTCGATGTCGTTGGTCTGCCACTGCATCTTCGACTCACGACCACTGTTGAACCGCTCGTGCCACTGATAACCGAACGTTTTCCTTAGAGAATCGTTGCTGAAACACTTTTCCAACATTTACAACGAAACGCGATTAAATCCGTTTTTTACGCAAAATATAATACAAGTTCGTTCTTGCAAATTTAAATCCATTTCTAAAATTGTAAAAAATCGCCAACAAACACAGAGATAGATGTACTCTTGGCTACGTAACTTTTGCAAATGTCAAGCTATGACGCTAGGATTTAGAGGGAATGTCAACAACAAATGTACCAACTTAACAGAACAGAACAAACAGAACTCAAATCGGAACAATGGGAACGCCACACGGTGTTTTTTTTTTTTTTTTTTTTTGATCAAAGTGGTAATTTTCATACTAAATAACTAGTTTGAATATATATATTAGACTTTTGTACGATATATTCATACATGGGTATTAGCTTCTAACAGTATGTATGTAAATTTACTGCAAATAATACTAAAAATTAAGTTTCGGTAATAACAATAACCAGCGTTTAATGTCTAACTTTTCATTCAGAAATCAAATCAGTTTCTGTATCTTAAACCGCAGCACTTAACAACGGGTGGTCCAAACACAATTTTCTTTTTTTTTGAAGCATATAATACTTTGACACTGACAGTTTGTTCCAGTTTTTTTTTTTTTTTTTTGTAGGGTACCCTTAAAAATGGATGTTGTGCGAACAATCCAGAAAAGATTTAAGCCGTTCGTGAGATAGAGCCAGAAACAATCAACAAGGTCTTAGAAAATTCGGTTGACATAGGGTGTGTTACTTCGAACTCAATAACTAATGGAAATGTTCGCTGTTTCTACAATAATTATACAGAAAATAATCATTTTTTGTTATTTTTTTTTTTGTATTTATACTATCCTGTTCGTTCAAAATGCGCTACTGCGAAGTTAGCCGATCCAGCAATATGAATGAAATCGTATCTCACAAACAAATAATAATGCTCGCTCTTTAAAATCAAGTCATTAAAAAAAGTAATTGATTTCTGTTAATTTATTTTATATTTAAGAAAAAATTTTCAATTTGACCATCTTGTATATCCGAAAAAGATGCAAGACAATTTGCTGTACTGATTAACAATGCTGAACTACATTCTATTTGAATCTCCGCACGCGCTGTTATAAATTTCCTGCATTCCATTGAATTGCCCAAAGCTTAAGAATACCTAATGCTTTCGGTTAATGGTAATAGAAGAAGCATATGTTTGAGCAATGCCATATATTTAATGCCTTTTTCTCTGCAAATTCAACATTTGGAGTTCCGACAAAATCATTCCAAGAGTAGAACCAACGTATGCTGACCAAAGACATGGTTAAGCCATACATGTATTTAATGCCTTTTTTTTTGCAGATTTAACATTTGGAGTAAAACGACAGAATTAATTGTTTTATTGCATATTAACGACATATGTGATAAAAATTCTAAATGCCTTTTTTTCGATTTTTGTTTTGAATTTTTTATTCAATAAAAAAAATTTAAAGAAATTGTGTTTTTATTTTTTTTCTTGTGGTGTGCATAGCGATGAGTTATGCGGTTTTTTTTTGTAATGGGTGTTAGTTTTCTCCTGTAGGCCTATTATATCTATTCTGCATTCTAAAAAATGAATAAAAAATAGTTCCACAAAAATGGACTGCAGTTTTTCTTAAAGATGGCTTACTAAAAAGAACTTGTTTTTGGAAGAGGGATCAGAAATATCTCTATTCCAAAATTTTGAAACGAAGTATAACCTAACTTTGATTAAATAGTGTAAAATTTAATTCTTGTAGATATTTAAATTAAATTCGGAATTCAAGGTTGTTACCTGTTGTGTAACATAAACAATTCAGATATTATATATTTTTCAGTAGATTATTAGTTCGTCGTATTTTTTTTAATTTTTTCAATACACTTTTATCAAGGCGAATAAAAAAAGATTATCTCATTTATATAAAAAAGTATGTTTTACTTTTTTCTAGACCAAGTGGTATTATGTGTAATGTACATATATATGCATATGTTTAACCGATAAAACTACATTCCTATTTTACAGGTAACACTATTATAAACAAGTAAAACAAAACTATGAAAATTATGAATTTCTATTCCTTTATGAGAACAACTTCTGAATGCTTATTGCCATAAATTAGACTTACCCAATCACCTAAAAACGCGTCAGCGAGTTCATGTTTTTGTTTTCGTTGCTTTAGAGTTAGTGTACCAGGTTCAAGATCTGTCGTTCCAAGCTCTTCAACAAGCAGTGCTTCACAAAACATAATTGCACATATTAAAAATGGTTGTAGGACAGTCGTATGATTGATTACCATTTTTATGCTTTCAGATTGCACTGCTTTTTCGTGGTTTGATTTGTTCTATTTTATGTTTTTCTTCAAGAGACGTATCGGAGCAAAGTTTATCTTCGTCGACCTCTTCATCGCTCAAATGTCCATGTATTACAAACCATTCGCTATCAACTTTGTAATCATCATCCTGTGCTCGTTCAGTGTTCTGTTTATTTTCATGTTCGCTTCCGTTAAATGATTCGCCTAGTATCTCTTCCTCTTATTCATAATTCGAATAAGTTTCGTAATCGAAGAAATTCTATCAAAAAGAGAGAATCGATAGATCGTGAGTGCATAGATGTTAGTGGAAAATATAAATAATAAGAACAAACCTTATCTGTAGGAAACAGCCTTCTTGGGATTATAACAGTACAAGCATGCACAGTATTTCCATGTCCCGTAAATTGAAAATGATTTGCTTGAAATGGGTGGTGTTTTTACAGAAAGAGTATCTTGCTTCTTCAAAAACATATTGACATTTGTTAATTCCACCACGGTGTGGACAATTTTTTCACTTCACTATGAAGCTTTTATCAGCAGAGTATGTTACAAAAAAATGTAAATTACAATACAAAAATAAATTTAATTATTCGATTAGATGGAACATACATATATGTAATTCAATTATTTTATTAACTTTTCATAAGAAGTAATAGAAAAAGAATAATGATTATTTGTAAAAATATAACCATACACAAAACTTTTGCAAAATTGAATTTAAAATATTAGTAATGGCAACAAACAAAACAATAAAGAAAGTAAACATTGTATGTCGTGACCAATTCTTTAAAAAAAATGGGTGTGACTGGACACATTTAGCTTACAATGGAGAAAAAAATCAGAATTACATGGCAAATGGTAATTAACTTACATGAATTTTTAAAACTAAAAAAAATTATCTACTGTCAACAATTTCAATTTTAAAATATTGGGTTGAACCACATGAAATGTAAAATTGTATAGTAAAAATTTAGAAACCAGTATTTTTTTTCCGTAAATTTTTATTCAATCAAAATAGGATCCGTTGACATCAATTACATTCTTCCACCGCGATACAAATTCGAATATTCCTTTTTCGTAGAAGTGTTGACTTTGTGAGGCAGTGAAATCTTCAGAGGCTTTTATGACCTCTGCTCGGTTCAGGAAGATCTTCTCACGGAAAAATATATCCAGATGGTAATCCGTTGGTGAAATATCAGTAGAGTACGGTGGAAGCAGATGAATTTCAACTCCCACCTGCAACAGTTTTTGCACCGGTACTTGTGAGGTGTGAGATCTAGCATTGTCATGTAGAAGGATTGGACGCAGGTAGCTTTTCAGCCAATTTGGCATGCAATATGTCGATTTCCTCACAATACTTGATAGCGTGAGAAATGAAAACTGGATTGGGCCTTTTGATGCCCACCAAATTGTCACCATAATATTTTATGGGTGAATATCAGGCTTGGGGGTGTGTTTTAGTTTTTCATCTGCATCCAACCACTAACGAGATCTTTTACGATTATCATACAGTATCCACACAGGGGACTATCCGGTGCAAAAACGGTTCAGTTTGGTTTCTTAATGTAAGCGATGCGCAGATTTCCAGGCGCCGTAGTTTTTGGGATTCGTTCAGTTCATGGGGTGCCCAATTATCGAGTTTCTTCACCTTTCCTATGAGAGAAAGGTGTCGACTTATTGTCATTGGGGATACTCCCATGCTTTGTGCAATCTCACGCCCCAATTTCGTTGGGTCCGCATCAACCGTTGCTCTTAAAATATCGTCGTCGACTAACGTTTCCGACTTCCCATGTGGTTAATTTTCGAGTCTGAAATCTTCCGAACTGAAAGTTCCAAACCAACGTCGCAAATTGTGTTCGTTTATCAAATACGTCATTAATGTTTTTCATTGCCAATGACGCATTAGGTTCGCATTTCAAATTCGTAAAAGAAGAGGGTTCGAATTTGAATTGCCAACAACATGGTAAATAATTCCTAGAAAAAAATTTACCGGTACTTGTAGTAAACCCTAAACTTGTCACACGTCAAGCACACGTAACACGTTATTTAATAAAAAAGAAACAAAATTTAACGTTCTGGCACATATGATCACTTGAGAATTTCTTATTTCCGAATGAGCGAAAATAGGACATTTCATGTGGTTTAACCCAATACCTATTTTTATAATGCTATCGTTTGAGTGATTTCGAAGTAAACAATGCTTTAGAAGTCGTCGCCCGTTCTGGCAGTCCATCAACATAAAAAATATGCCGCTGCGCAGCTAGTTTCCAAAAAC
This sequence comes from Volucella inanis, assembly GCA_907269105.1. Lineage (NCBI taxonomy): Eukaryota > Metazoa > Arthropoda > Insecta > Diptera > Syrphidae > Volucella > Volucella inanis. Next base: position 94,450,027 of record OU026153.1, on the reverse strand, counting down.
TCGAATTTTGTACAGAGCAAAGTAGCAAATAGACTTTGCGAAAGACATGTTCTCTTAAGCTGCTTCCTGATTTCTTTAGAGAATCGTTGGAAAATACAATTTAATTTTTTTTTGTGCCATTAATTTCATTACCGACGCAACATTTCCAAATTTGTTGCTCAAATTTTGCTTCCAAAAATTTCCGAGAAGAAAAAAATCGATGTAAATACAACGCTGTCCTTTCACACACATCAAGTTGTAATGCTAAATTTTGCGGGATTGTCGTGAATGTTAATGAAATTAAATCAGCCTAACGAAAGCAGCGTATACAGTATGTAAATGGACAGAACGAACTAAGTATAAATCCTATACCGCTAGAAGGAAAGCTTTCGTCAGCTAAGCAAATAAAAAAAGAGAAGACTTTGCTGATGAATACAAAAACTTCCACGATTTTTTTTCAGAAGGGTCAAAATTTAACATTTATGGATCAATTAGGTTTTCAAAAGAATGAACAGAACCAAATGAAGCTTCGAATTTAAAAATGCAAAGAAAAAAGGAAAACACGGAGATGGTGGTTTTAAATGTCTAAATGTCCACTTTTGGGATCGGTAATTTAGTATAGTCACTGAGATCATGATAAGGGAAGTATACTAAAAAATTTTGCAGGAAAATTTGTTTCAAAGTAAACAAAAAATGGTTATCGCTAAAGATAATAACTTCCAACAGGACAACGATCCCAAGCATTTGGCACAAATAATGAAGATGTAGTTGATACATAAAGTTCCTCACTTGCTAGTAACATTACTACAAAGTCCCGGTTTTAACCTAACTGAACGTCTATGGAATTATTTAGAGAAGAATTGACGAAAACATGTCATTATATCAAAGCTTCAGTTAAAAGCCTTTTTTAGCGGAATGGAAAGAAATAACATGTGAATGTCTCAAATACTGAAAGGTAAGTCCTTTTCCCGCAAAATGAAACTATCACTTTTCATTAATGGTATCAACATCTTAGCTGTGCTCATTTTACATGCGGCAGAACACTTTTATTTCTATATTCTTTTTTCTGAAGGAAACATTATTGTTTTAATTTTTGCCTCTAAGAAGGTACAAATAAACATTTATTACTTGCAAGAAACAGATCTGTTGAAAACAACTATTGTATAAACATAATTCTCTTAGACAAAACCAAATTAAGTTGGGATAACAATTGTATATTAGCTATTCTGGGAATTTTTCAAAAAATAAACATCAAAAATCCCACTCCTTTTGTTCTTTATGTGTTATAAAAAAAAAATTCGCGAAATATTTTAGAAAAACAAATATGGTATTTTCCTATATCACTAAAAAACTATCAAAAATGTTAATTTATTACATATCAGTTTTATTTAATTAATTTATTTACTTAACACATGTCAAACTAAAAGAACAAAAACCAAATTGATTTTAAAAGATATCCTTAATTAACAATAGTTTTCATTGATGTCAAGGGTTCAGAGATTGTGTTATAGCATGAAAAATGCTTATACAATTGACTTACAACACAAGCTTAAGCTTGAATTAAGAATTGTAATAGTTGCAATTCTTCTTCAAATGAAACGTTCAAAATATGATTCTTAGGTGTTTTTTTTTTTTTTTAATTTAATTCCGATACTATCCCCTTTTTATGCACTTAAAACAAAACAGAGTTTTGTTTCCAAAGAAAACCACAGACTTTCATCCACAAAAGGCGGACAAAGTTGTGCTTGCCTGTACAATTTTACATAATTTCATTAAAATCACATATGGGTATACAACTGCAACTCGTGCTGCCAAGACAATTACTGTAATTCTTATTATGCTAATGGAGAACGCATCTTTCGTTCTTGGCGTCAGGAGAATATTAAATTGTTACCTATTCGCAGATGTGCAACAATAATAGACTGGACGAAGCCTTCAGTGTGAGGAGAACTTTAACATATTATTTTACTCAACAAAAGCAAAATAGCTTTCCAACCATCATCATTTTTTATTCTTTTCTCTTTCTTTTTTTTTGTATTTTTTAAAAAATATTAAAAGCAAAAAATTAAATTTGTAAAAATGAATTTAATAACAAAAAAAAAAAAATAAAATAAAAAACTTGAACTCAATAAAAATAATAAAAATAAATAAAAAAATTTCAAAAACAAACAAACTCTCAACTCATTTACAATCCATTTATAATTAAGAAAAATAAATAAAAATAGGTATGGGTAAACAAAATAAAGAATATTTAAATACTAAAAATATTAATAAACTAAATTAAGTCTTCATTGATCGCGATCGAGAAACATTAAATTAATCTGCTTTTTTTAATACCTTTTTTGCACCTCATTCGCATAGCGCTGAATTTCGAGTTAATCCCTATTTCTAGTTTCTATTGAAAAAGTACGAAGTACGAAAAATATGTTAAAAAGATCACCTGGAATATGAATTAAAAACAATTACCTGGAGCTCCGATAATCTGCGGTATTTTTTACCTCTCTTGTGCCTTCTTTTTCATATTGAGGATGGCCAAGATTCTACAGAATATCCCTCTCCTTAACCAGCTCAATTGAATGTTCCTCTATTTTATCTATTTTAATAAAGAATTAGTATTACTAATTCTATTACTATTACTATTACAATCAAATTAATCAAATTACAATTTATTATTTTATATTATAATAATATCACAATGTTATATTGTATTATTATTTATTTTACTTTTTTTTTACAGTAGGAATATTAAATGTAAATGTGATGCTCAAGAGCTTGAAATGTGGATAAATTATACTAACTGAAAACATGTGAGTAAGAATTATATATTTTTTTTAATAATACATTTAAAGCCTTTTTCTTTCCAGATTCAACATTTGTTACTGCATATTAGCTATATGTTTAATATAAATAGGTACTTAATGACTTTTTTCGATTTTTGTTTTGATTATTTTGTTCAATAAATAAAATAAATTTAATAGAATTGTTTTTTTTTTTTTTGGATTATGCAATTCCGCACCACCTTCGATTTATGCATAGTGGCGCGATAACCGATTTTTTTTTTACTGGGTGCTCGGTTTCCCCTGTATTGCACCCGTTCTGCATTCTAAAAAATGAAGAATAATAAATAGTTTCACAAAAATGCATAGCAATTTCTTTTTTTTAAAGATGGATCACTGGAAAAATTTGTTCCATGCATAATACAAACTTACCTGGCTTCCTCGCATCCTGGGCGGTACAAATGTGTTGTATATTTTTTGTTTTCTCTATTTTTATCCTTCTGTAAAACAAAAACGAATTAGTTTGATTAAATTAAAACAATATCATTTTTTTCTTACATATTTGCTTCTTCAATAAAATACTGACATTTGTTCATTTCACCACGATGTGGGTACATTTTCCTTTTCACCAACAATGCTTTTGCCAGGATTCCGAAAAAATGTAAATTACAATTCATGAATAAATTGGATTGTTAGATTAAATGGTAAGTACATATATGTATTATAATCCGATTGTTACATTAATTTTTCGTAAGAAGTAATAGATAAGGATTGATGATTATTTTGATTGTTTTTATTCGTGAAAATATAACTTTACACAAATTATTTGCAAAATTGAATTTAAAATATTGGTAATAGTAACAAACAAATTAATAAACAAAGTAAAAAAATATTGTGCTTTATATGTCCACTTGGTAAACATAGAATTGACCAATTATTTTTTAAAAAATGTGACTGGACACATTTAGTTCAGAATAGAGAAAAAAATTTGAATTACATGGCGAATGGTAATTAACTTATATGAATTTCTTAATTTCAAGAAAATTGTCTACGGCCAACGATTTTAATTTTAAAATGTCTATTTCTCTGACGAAAAGCAAAGAAAGAAGACAAAAATCACAAAAATCTTGTTGTAGTGCTTAAATTTGGCGCGATTGTCGTGAATGTTAACGAAAACAAATTGGCCTCACGAAAGCAGCATATACAGTATGTAGATGGACGAAATGATCTGAATATTAATGCTATACTGCAAGGAGGAAACTTTTCATCAGCGAAGCAAATAACAAAGAAAAGACTTTACAGATAAATACAGAAACAAAGGATTTTACTTCTAGAATTGTTTTCAGAAGATTCAAATAGGCATTGACTTGACATTTATGGATCAAATAGGCATAGAAAGTTGGGAGACAACCAAATGAAGCTTTGAATTCAAAAACACAAGGAAACAAGTAAATATGGAGGTTTAATGATGTGAGGTCAAATGTCCACTTTTGGGATCGGTAATTTAGTCATAGTCATTGAGATAATGACAAAAGAAGTATATTTATGAAAATTTCAAGGAAAATTTGCTTCAAAGTACATAAAAAATGGTAATCGCGAAAGATAATTACTTCCGACAGGACAACGATCCCACAAATAATGAAGATGTGGTTGATACATAAAGTCCCACACTTCCTACTAACACCTACACAAAGTAACGAATTTAACCAAATAGAACGTCTTTGGAATCATTTTTTCATTACATCAAAGCCTTAGTTAAAAGCCTTATTTTCAGTGGAATGGTAAGGTATAACAAGTGAATATATGTAAAAGTTGACGCATTCCATGCCAGACCGGCTTAAACGGTATTCAACAAAATATTAGGTAAGTTCTTTTCTGCAAAACTAAGATATAAACTAACGCTTTTCATTAAGGGTATCAACAATTTAACACATGGGCTGAAAAGTCCGTTTCTAAGAGAGGGCACCACTTGAATTAAATCCATACCTTTTTCAGTTAGTACCAACCTTCAAAAGATACGTGTATAAATTTGACAGCTGTCGGACGATTAGTTCTCGAGATATAGCATTGTGAGTGAAGCAACTTTTATTATTGTGAAAAAAAAAAAATGGATTCAAAGTAATTTCGTGTGTTGATATATCATTGCTTTTTGATGGAAAAAAATGCAGCCGATGCAAAGAAATGGATTGATAAGTGTTACCCGGACTCTGCACCAACCGAACGAACCATTCGCAAGTTGATCGAAAAATTTAAAAGTGGTCATACAAGCACCGAAGATGATGCACGCAGTGGACGTCCAAAAGAGGCTGTTTCAGATGAAAACATCAAAAAAGTCCAAAAAATGATTACCAATGACCGTAAAGTGAAGTTGATCGAGATAGCTGAGGATCTGAAGATATCAAAAGAGCGTGTTGGATATATCAAACACGAATATTTGGACATGCGAAAGCTCTGTTCAACGTGGGTGCCGCGTTTGCTTACAGTCGACCAAAAACAACAACGTGTTGATGATTCAGAGGAGTGTTTAAAGCTGTTCAACCGCAAAAAAACCTGACTGGAGAGCAGGCGATGAACCTCGTCCAAAAAGACCAAAAACTCAACAGTTGGCTGGGAAAGTTATGGCATCTATATTTTTGGATACACATGGAATAATTTTCATCGACTATCTCCAAAAGGGGCAGATTATCAACAGCGCTTGAAGGACAAAATCGCAGAAAAACGGCCGCATTTGAAGAAAAAGAAAGTGCTGTTTCATCAAGACAATGCACCGTGTCACAAGTCGATGAAAACGATGACAAAATTGAATGAATTCGGCTACGAATTCCTTCCCCACCCACCGTATTCTCCAGATTTAACCTCCAGCGACTATTTCCTGTTCGCAGACCTCAAAAGAATGCTCGCCGGAAAGAGATTTAAGACCGATGAAGAAGTAATCGCCAAAACAGAGGCCTATTTTGAGGCTAAACCGAAATCGTACTACCAAACTGGTATCGAAAGATTGAAAAATCGTTTCAATCAGTGTATCGCCCTCGAAGGCAACTATATTGATAAATAAAGTTAATTTTGCAAAAATTTTGTGTTTTACTATAAAACGGCACGGACTTTCCGAACGAAATATTATTGTTTTGTTTTCGCCTCTAAGGAGGTAAAAATAAACATTGATTAGTTGTAAAAAAAAAAAACAGATCTGTTGAAAAAAATTACGAATTTAATTCCCTTCGACAAAACTAAATTAAGTTTGGATATCAAAAGCCTTGCTGAACATTATATACTGGCTATTCTGGGATTTTAACAAAAATAGCCATTAAAATACCAGTCCTTTTGTACTTTATAATGTGTGAAAAGAAAACATCCATTTCAAAGTTTGTGACAATACGTAAAAAATGCTAATATTCAAAATTGTAGTAGTTGCAATCCATTTATGGTAAATAATTCCTAGAAAAAAATTTACCGGTACTTGTAGTAAACCCTAAACTTGTCACACGTCAAGCACACGTAACACGTTATTTAATAAAAAAGAAACAAAATTTAACGTTCTGGCACATATGATCACTTGAGAACTTCTTATTTCCGAATGAGCGAAAATAGGACATTTCATGTGGTTTAACCCAATACCTATTTTTATAATGCTATCGTTTGAGTGATTTCGAAGTAAACAATGCTTTAGAAGTCGTCGCCCGTTCTGGCAGTCCATCAACATAAAAAATATGCCGCTGCGCAGCTAGTTTCCAAAAACTCGAATTTTGTACAGAGCAAAGTAGCAAATAGACATTGCGAAAGACATGTTCTCTTAAGTTGCTTCCTGATTTCTTTAGAGAATCGTTGGAAAATACAATTTAATTTTTTTTTGTGCCATTAATTTCATTACCGACGCAACATTTCCAAATTTGTTGCTCAAATTTTGCTTCCAAAAATTTCCGAGAAGAAAAGAATCGATGTAAATACAACGCTGTCCTTTCACACACATCAAGTTGTAATGCTAAATTTTGCGGGATTGTCGTGAATGTTAATGAAATTAAATCAGCCTAACGAAAGCAGCGTATACAGTATGTAAATGGACAGAACGAACTAAGTATAAATCCTATACCGCTAGAAGGAAAGCTTTCGTCAGCTAAGCAAATAAAAAAAGAGAAGACTTTGCTGATGAATACAAAAACTTCCACGATTTTTTTTCAGAAGGGTCAAAATTTAACATTTATGGATCAATTAGGTTTTCAAAAGAATGAACAGAACCAAATGAAGCTTCGAATTTAAAAATGCAAAGAAAAAAGGAAAACACGGAGATGGTGGTTTTAAATGTCTAAATGTCCACTTTTGGGATCGGTAATTTAGTATAGTCACTGAGATCATGATAAGGGAAGTATACTAAAAAATTTTGCAGGAAAATTTGTTTCAAAGTAAACAAAAAATGGTTATCGCTAAAGATAATAACTTCCAACAGGACAACGATCCCAAGCATTTGGCACAAATAATGAAGATGTAGTTGATACATAAAGTTCCTCACTTGCTAGTAACATTACTACAAAGTCCCGGTTTTAACCTAACTGAACGTCTATGGAATTATTTAGAGAAGAATTGACGAAAACATGTCATTATATCAAAGCTTCAGTTAAAAGCCTTTTTTAGCGGAATGGAAAGAAATAACATGTGAATGTCTCAAATACTGAAAGGTAAGTCCTTTTCCCGCAAAATGAAACTATCACTTTTCATTAATGGTATCAACATCTTAGCTGTGCTCATTTTACATGCGGCAGAACACTTTTATTTCTATATTCTTTTTTCTGAAGGAAACATTATTGTTTTAATTTTTGCCTCTAAGAAGGTACAAATAAACATTTATTACTTGCAAGAAACAGATCTGTTGAAAACAACTATTGTATAAACATAATTCTCTTAGACAAAACCAAATTAAGTTGGGATAACAATTGTATATTAGCTATTCTGGGAATTTTTCAAAAAATAAACATCAAAAATCCCACTCCTTTTGTTCTTTATGTGTTATAAAAAAAAAATTCGCGAAATATTTTAGAAAAACAAATATGGTATTTTCCTATATCACTAAAAAACTATCAAAAATGTTAATTTATTACATATCAGTTTTATTTAATTAATTTATTTACTTAACACATGTCAAACTAAAAGAACAAAAACCAAATTGATTTTAAAAGATATCCTTAATTAACAATAGTTTTCATTGATGTCAAGGGTTCAGAGATTGTGTTATAGCATGAAAAATGCTTATACAATTGACTTACAACACAAGCTTAAGCTTGAATTAAGAATTGTAATAGTTGCAATTCTTCTTCAAATGAAACGTTCAAAATATGATTCTTAGGTGTTTTTTTTTTTTTTAATTTAATTCCGATACTATCCCCTTTTTATGCACTTAAAACAAAACAGAGTTTTGTTTCCAAAGAAAACCACAGACTTTCATCCACAAAAGGCGGACAAAGTTGTGCTTGCCTGTACAATTTTACATAATTTCATTAAAATCACATATGGGTATACAACTGCAACTCGTGCTGCCAAGACAATTACTGTAATTCTTATTATGCTAATGGAGAACGCATCTTTCGTTCTTGGCGTCAGGAGAATATTAAATTGTTACCTATTCGCAGATGTGCAACAATAATAGACTGGACGAAGCCTTCAGTGTGAGGAGAACTTTAACATATTATTTTACTCAACAAAAGCAAAATAGCTTTCCAACCATCATCATTTTTTATTCTTTTCTCTTTCTTTTTTTTTGTATTTTTTAAAAAATATTAAAAGCAAAAAATTAAATTTGTAAAAATGAATTTAATAACAAATAAAAAAAAATAAAATAAAAAACTTGAACTCAATAAAAATAATAAAAATAAATAAAAAAATTTCAAAAACAAACAAACTCTCAACTCATTTACAATCCATTTATAATTAAGAAAAATAAATAAAAATAGGTATGGGTAAACAAAATAAAGAATATTTAAATACTAAAAATATTAATAAACTAAATTAAGTCTTCATTGATCGCGATCGAGAAACATTAAATTAATCTGCTTTTTTTAATACCTTTTTTGCACCTCATTCGCATAGCGCTGAATTTCGAGTTAATCCCTATTTCTAGTTTCTATTGAAAAAGTACGAAGTACGAAAAATATGTTAAAAAGATCACCTGGAATATGAATTAAAAACAATTACCTGGAGCTCCGATAATCTGCGGTATTTTTTACCTCTCTTGTGCCTTCTTTTTCTTATTGAGGATGGCAAAGATTCTACAGAATATCCCACTCCTTAACCAGCTCAATTGAATGTTCCTCTATTTTATCTATTTTAATAAAGAATTAATATTACTAAATTATATTGTAACAAATTGCAAAAAAACACAACTTTTCTTCATATGCTTACAATATCAAAGAAAAAAATCCAATCAAATTAATCAAATTACAATTTATTATTTTATATTATAATAATATCACAATGTTATATTGTATTATTATTTATTTTACTTTTTTTTTACAGTAGGAATATTAAATGTAAATGTGATGCTCAAGAGCTTGAAATGTGGATAAATTATACTAACTGAAAACATGTGAGTAAGAATTATATATTTTTTTTAATAATACATTTAAAGCCTTTTTCTTTCCAGATTCAACATTTGTTACTGCATATTAGCTATATGGTTAATATAAATAGGTACTTAATGACTTTTTTCGATTTTTGTTTTGATTATTTTGTTCAATAAATAAAATAAATTTAATAGAATTGTTTTTTTTTTTTTTTTTTTGGATTATGCAATTCCGCACCACCTTCGAGGTATGCATAGTGGCGCGATAACCGATTTTTTTTTTACTGGGTGCTCGGTTTCCCCTGTATTGCACCCGTTCTGCATTCTAAAAAATGAAGAATAATAAATAGTTTCACAAAATAACAAATTAATAAACAAAGTGAAAAAAATATTGTGCTTTATATGTCCACTTGGTAAACATAGAATTGACCAATTATTTTTTAAAAAATGTGACTGGACACATTTAGTTCAGAATAGAGAAAAAAATTTGAATTACATGGCGAATGGTAATTAACTTATATGAATTTCTTAATTTCAAGAAAATTGTCTACGGCCAACGATTTTAATTTTAAAATGTCTATTTCTCTGACGAAAAGCAAAGAAAGAAGACAAAAATCACAAAAATCTTGTTGTAGTGCTTAAATTTGGCGCGATTGTCGTGAATGTTAACGAAAACAAATTGGCCTCACGAAAGCAGCATATACAGTATGTAGATGGACGAAATGATCTGAATATTAATGCTATACTGCAAGGAGGAAACTTTTCATCAGCGAAGCAAATAACAAAGAAAAGACTTTACAGATAAATACAGAAACAAAGGATTTTACTTCTAGAATTGTTTTCAGAAGATTCAAATAGGCATTGACTTGACATTTATGGATCAAATAGGCATAGAAAGTTGGGAGACAACCAAATGAAGCTTTGAATTCAAAAACACAAGGAAACAAGTAAATATGGAGGTTTAATGATGTGAGGTCAAATGTCCACTTTTGGGATCGGTAATTTAGTCATAGTCATTGAGATAATGACAAAAGAAGTATATTTATGAAAATTTCAAGGAAAATTTGCTTCAAAGTACATAAAAAATGGTAATCGCGAAAGATAATTACTTCCGACAGGACAACGATCCCACAAATAATGAAGATGTGGTTGATACATAAAGTCCCACACTTCCTACTAACACCTACACAAAGTAACGAATTTAACCAAATAGAACGTCTTTGGAATCATTTTCTCATTACATCAAAGCCTTAGTTAAAAGCCTTATTTTCAGTGGAATGGTAAGGAATAACAAGTGAATATATGTAAAAGTTGACGCATTCCATGCCAGACCGGCTTAAACGGTATTCAACAAAATATTAGGTAAGTTCTTTTCTGCAAAACTAAGATATAAACTAACGCTTTTCATTAAGGGTATCAACAATTTAACACATGGGCTGAAAAGTCCGTTTCTAAGAGAGGGCACCACTTGAATTAAATCCATACCTTTTTCAGTTAGTACCAACCTTCAAAAGATACGTGTATAAATTTGACAGCTGTCGGACGATTAGTTCTCGAGATATAGCATTGTGAGTGAAGCAACTTTTATTATTGTGAAAAAAAAAAAATGGATTCAAAGTAATTTCGTGTGTTGATATATCATTGCTTTTTGATGGAAAAAAATGCAGCCGATGCAAAGAAATGGATTGATAAGTGTTACCCGGACTCTGCACCAACCGAACGAACCATTCGCAAGTTGATCGAAAAATTTAAAAGTGGTCATACAAGCACCGAAGATGATGCACGCAGTGGACGTCCAAAAGAGGCTGTTTCAGATGAAAACATCAAAAAAGTCCAAAAAATGATTACCAATGACCGTAAAGTGAAGTTGATCGAGATAGCTGAGGATCTGAAGATATCAAAAGAGCGTGTTGGATATATCAAACACGAATATTTGGACATGCGAAAGCTCTGTTCAACGTGGGTGCCGCGTTTGCTTACAGTCGACCAAAAACAACAACGTGTTGATGATTCAGAGGAGTGTTTAAAGCTGTTCAACCGCAAGAAAACCTGACTGGAGAGCAGGCGATGAACCTCGTCCAAAAAGACCAAAAACTCAACAGTTGGCTGGGAAAGTTATGGCATCTATATTTTTGGATACACATGGAATAATTTTCATCGACTATCTCCAAAAGGGGCAGATTATCAACAGCGCTTGAAGGACAAAATCGCAGAAAAACGGCCGCATTTGAAGAAAAAGAAAGTGCTGTTTCATCAAGACAATGCACCGTGTCACAAGTCGATGAAAACGATGACAAAATTGAATGAATTCGGCTACGAATTCCTTCCCCACCCACCGTATTCTCCAGATTTAACCTCCAGCGACTATTTCCTGTTCGCAGACCTCAAAAGAATGCTCGCCGGAAAGAGATTAAAGACCGATGAAGAAGTAATCGCCAAAACAGAGGCCTATTTTGAGGCTAAACCGAAATCGTACTACCAAACTGGTATCGAAAGATTGAAAAATCGTTTCAATCAGTGAATCGCCCTCGAAGGCAACTATATTGATAAATAAAGTTAATTTTGCAAAAATTTTGTGTTTTACTATAAAACGGCACGGACTTTCCGAACGAAATATTATTGTTTTGTTTTTGCCTCTAAGGAGGTAAAAATAAACATTGATTAGTTGTAAAAAAAAAACAGATCTGTTGAAAAAAAATACGAATTTAATTCCCTTCGACAAAACTAAATTAAGTTTGGATATCAAAAGCCTTGCTGAACATTGTATACTGGCTATTCTGGGATTTTAACAAAAATAGCCATTAAAATACCAGTCCTTTTGTACTTTATAATGTGTGAAAAGAAAACGTCCAGTTCAAAGTTTGTGACAATACGTAAAAAATGCTAATATTCAAAATTGTAGTAGTTGCAATCCATTTATGATTCAAAATATGATTCTTAGGTCCTTTTTTAATTTTATTCTGATACTATCCCTTTTTGTGCACTTGAAACAAAATTTCTTTCTATACATTCTATTATCTTCACTTTTTCACCACGTTGAAATAAGTATTCACCAACTAAAATATTTTTAATTTTACTTTTGCTTTTATTATATAGGGTAATTCATCATGAGGTTTGATTTTCAATAGGCTTTTTTTGACAGATCACGTGACTTTTATCAACATGCTTTATCAGTTTTGTTCAGTATCATTTGGCAAGTCATCGTATAAAGACTCACACTACAATCTTGTCTCCAAATTGTTCAACTGTATTACGAAAATCAACGTTTTGTGAGAAATGTTTTTCACGCGATTCGAGGAACTTATGGTGCGCATAATCGACCTACTGAAACCACTATTGCCAATACCATTCGCAAATTTGAGCACCAGTTTACATTAGTAGATAATACTCGACCGGTTAGACCACATCGAGCGCGTAGTGAAGAGACTATAGCAGATGTAGCTGAGAGTGTACGCGAAGACCATGACGAATCGATTCATCGTCGTTCTCAGCAGCTTGGCTTGGCGTATTCGTAAACTTGGCGTATTTTACTTAAGGATCTCCGCTTAAAAGCGTACAAAATTCAACTTGTGTAAGAATTGAAGCCAAGCGACTTGAATTTGCGTAATATTTTTAGTGAATGGGCTCTGGAAAACTCAATGAAAATCCGGTGTTTTATCGTGAAATTTTGTTCAGTGATGAAGCCCATTTCTGGCTCAATGCATACGTTAATAAACAAAACTGCCGCATCTAGACTGATGAGCAACCCGAAGAGTACCATATTCATATATTCCATATTTCTTCAAAAATGAGGCAAATCGGAATGCTTTAGTCAATGGTAAATGTTATCGTGGTATGTTGACGGACTATGTGCTTCCTGAAATTCAAGCACAAGGTATCGGTGAGCTCTGGTTTCAATTGGATAAATTGGCCGCCTAAATCATGCGATATCACAGCTTTGGACTATTTTATTTGGCGATATGTAAAGTCTCATGCCTCCAGGAATAAAAAAACTACTATTGACGCTTTGGTAGCCAACATTATTATCCACGAGATACCAGTCGCTATGCTCGAACGAGTCGTCCAAAATTTTACCTTCCAAATAAACCATCTCAACTTTTACATGATATCATTTTCAAAAAATAAATGCTATGAAATATTCTTTTAAGCGATAATAAAAATTTTAAGTCCACTTTTAAAGTTATGTGTTTTATTTTACATTGTAAATTAAACCCTACGATGAATCACCTTATACATACCTAGTGAACATTATGTGAAATTTGTGTTATTTAGGCCATTCTGACAGGTTCTAGAAATGGAGAATGCTTGTTATTTCACTTATAGTGTGGCTGTGCGAAAGTTCTGGGTTTGCAAATGCATTAGTAGAATTTGACATCTAGTTTAATTTATCTATGCTACAGAGCTTTTTTTTTTTGAAACAAAGTATTGTATATACAACAAAATAAATCAATCACTGTTAAATTGTTTTATGTTACATCTAATAATATTTTTCATTATTTTTTTTCATGTCTCAGACACAAGAAAATCAAAAGACGATTTTAACTACATATATGGTAATTTATACATAGCATGGGAGTATTAGATATCCGCATTTAGACCTTATTAAACACATTTCAGTATCGTCTTGTTTACATTAGAAGATAGCATTGCCGGTTTACTATTATACTTTTATACTTCCAGTTTTCAGTAAAATCTTTGAAAAATTGATGAAAAATAGAATAGTGAGTTTCTTAACTAAGACTAACTTCTTCAATTCAAATCAATTTGGGTTTCAGAAAGGGAAATCAACGGAAGATGCACTGTTATAATTCTGTTCCCAAATTATGTCACTCCTTGATGATAAAAAATTTACCGCAGGACTATTTATTGACATCACTATTTATTGATTTCACAACCTTTTGTTGAAAAAGTTAGAGAATGCTGGTTTTCGTGAATTTATCCTGGATTGGTTTGGGTCCTATCTTAAAAATGGTTCAAGATCGACGGTATTAGAAATGAAAAGATGTTTTTTAATATCGGTGTTCTTCAAGGTTTTGTCTTAGGTCCCATTCTGTTTTTAGTCTTTATAAACTCATTGCTTTCGATTAATTTCAGAGGTTCGCCCATTTCATTTGCAGATGACATTGGCTTCTCTTATGTATATTTATAATGTATTTCAGTCTCTCCTCGAATTAAAATTGCGAAACTAATATTTTCTTTCACTCACAGGAGTGTAGAAGATACTATCCGTAACCATGCTCGTGTTCGTCTGATTCCTCCGGTTACTCGTATTATAGTAATATAAAATGTAGAAAAAATTGTTTCCTTGTAGAGAATGTTGTTGAGTTCAAATATCTGGGACTTACCCTTGATTCTAGGATGAGATATGTTAATTATATAAATATACAATATTAAAAAATTACTTCCGATATATCCTTCGTCATTTTTATTATATGCGTAACGTTTGTTCAATCAGTCTTTTAAAGGCTATATACTATGGCATCTTCCAATCTAGACTTCAATATGGACTTGGCTGTTGGGGCGGTGTGTATCTAAGTAATACTCAATCATTGTTGATATTACAAAAATATGTTATAAGAATAATTTGTCGTAGACCTGCTAGACTTTCTAGTTTTCCGTTATTCTGTTAACTGAAAATCCTTAATATTCGTCATTTGTTCTGTTTTAAGGTGTTGAAAATGTTCTATATGAAGTCCGGTAACCGTAATTTTCGTTTAATATCTAGTCACAATCTCCGTGGAAACCTGTCTTGCACCCATTCCATTCCTTATTTTCGAACCTCTGCATTTCGTAATTTTTATACTGTTTTATCTACTCGTTTGTTTAATAAACTTCCTGCTTCCACTAGAACAATATCATTACGTCTACCTTTCTAAAGAGAGTAAAATGCTGGCTTTTTACATTTGATCTTAATCAAATTGAATCTCTTGCTTTTGACGTTTTGGTTTAAATATATGTTTTTTGTTTCACTAGTTTTTGTTTTTTGATTGTAAGATTTTAAATTTTGAATTAATATTAGTTTTACAAAAAAGGGTCGCCCCACCCATAAATATTTATCACTCCTATTTTATTAATTATTATTATTCTATTTTATTTAAAATACTGAATGTTAATCTATTTCTTATTATTTAAAAGTCATTTGAATTTGTAAAAAATTATATGAAATGTTAACTATAAGAAATAAGAAATAAACAAAAAAAAAAAAATAAATAAAAAAAAAAATAAAAAAGAAAAAAAAAATAGATGTTTGGTGCAATTGTAAGGCCTCGGAGAACACAATTTACTAAGATATTTAGATTCTTATACAATCCTTTGGAAAAGGGAAATTTAAAAATTCCGAAGAGCACTGAATTTCTTCTTTGACAACGCAACAACATATCACATTTCTTCATTAGTGGTAGGACATTAAAATTAACTATTTAATAGGAAATTTTTAATTAGAGGCTATGTTAGGAGAGAATGGTAGTAGAGTGCGCCTTTGGAAAATTAGTCTAGTCATCCACAATGGATTTAGTTGTGAAGATCTGTTTCGTTTTGTGCAAATACTAGACGAAAGTTAAGACTACACCAATGTCGTGTGATTTTGAGTCTGAAAGTCTGCTTCAGACGTTTTCTTCCATTGGAAAATAGATGAATAAAGCATGTAAATATCCCTGCAATATTAAGGATGAAATTTCATGGCATCTTATACATAGAAATATATATTTTCAATTCTTCATACTTTCACATTTTCGTTATAGTTATATTTGAATTACAAAGATTTCAGTTCCCTATATTTTCCAATTGTACTAATGGTAATAAATATAATATTTATGACCTTTGAATTATCCGATGATTTCCTAGAAAGAATAGAGCTATCCAAAAAATTCATTTGTCAAACCAGAATATTGCAGGTACATCTCTTCTGCTCCTGATCATGACTTCATACCAGCAAGTATTTTTCTACTTTCTCCAGTGAAGGTAGATCGCAGCGCCTGTAACTTTTTCCACTACATCAACTTGTAAACCCATTCCCGATGGAATATCATCCAGTGTATTAGTTTTTATGCCGTTATTTCAATACGCTTTGCAGTTCTTATTACTTAAAAGGGCATAGGAACGATATAGCTCAATCAATTTTATTATCTGCGCGTTTGTCAGTTTAAAATCTTTTTTTTTATTACAAATTATTTTATTTTCTACTATATTTTTCTCCAAAAAATCGGAGTCTTTTTACCATATACAGTTCGTGTCGATCGACTAAAATTGTTAAAGTACGTTTTTAATGACGCACAAAACTCCTTTGTACTACTGGTCTTTACCACGTATAATTTAATAAGTTTTGTATGTTATGTTATGTTATTAGCATATTAATATAAACATAAATTATGATATTTATATATATGGTAGTAGCCCTAGCTGCTATGGGCTACAGCTAGATGATTAGATATTACTTAACTCAATGGTTGATATCAGACATTGATTAATATATACATTACAAAGACTTTGGTTAAATTTCAGATGACCAATTGTTTTACGGTCAAGTGTGGTTTTTCTTCGCAAAGGTGACAGAGAGGTGGTGGTTCTTTTGTGATTATGGTATATGTTTATGAGTAATGTAAGTGTGCCCCATTCTAAGTCTAATGATAGGTTTTAACATTATTATAGGTTATTATACCACCTTCGGAAACTTGTACTGTCAAATCTTCTAATTGCAGTTTACTATGCCTGAATCGATTCTCGCTTGGGGTATGGCATAACTTGCTGGGGAAGTGAGTATGTTGGTAACCGTCATCCGCTTATCATTGCTCAAAAGATGATTATCAGGACTATGTTGTATAAACCAAGGTGGGAGCTCTCCCGTCCTTTGTTCCAATCAACAAAAATATTACCGCTGCAAAACCTGTTATATATGACTCTGATGCTGAGATGTCTTAGGGGCACGTGACTAGATGTGGGCATTATACTCATATTTTGGGCGGATGAATGCCTTATATAGGGTTTTCCAATAGGGACTTGACAACTTTAAATTTAATTTGTGAACGCACTCTTTCACTAATCATCAAACTGTCACTGTCAATTTGTTCAGCATACTCAATGTACACTTACGAGCAACGTCTGCAAATTATAGAAATTTTCTACAGATATTCAGAGTCGAGGACTGCAACTTTAAGAGCGTTAACTCCAATTTTCGGTCGTAATTCTCGCCCTAGTAGAGAGGCAATAACAAGTTTAGTGCAAAAATGTGAAACTACATATTCGTGATGTTGCCGTGTCAGTAGACAACGGGCTGGTCGAAGTGTCGAAAATATCGCTGCCGTTCATTTTTTTATTGGGCCATATTTTTTCGTCGAAGATAACGATCTTTACGTTACTGTGAATGGTCAGCGTTATCGCGCCATCATCACCGATTATTTTTGGCCCGAATTGGAAGACATGGACTTGGACGACAAGCCACAAGCCACATAGCACACGCTACAATCGATTTATTGAAGAGTAAGTATGGTGAGCGTGTTATCTCAAGACATGGGCCAGTCGATTGGCCGCCTCGTTCGTGCGATTTAATGTCGCTTGACTATTTTCTGTGGGGCTGCGTTAAGTCATTGGTTTATGCCAACACGCCGACGAAGTTGGAAGAGCTCAGAGCCAACATTGAACGCAAAATAGCGGCCGTTTCGACCGGAATGTGTAGCCGAGTCGTTGAAAATTGGGTCCAACGAATCGACCGCTGCAAACGTGCCCGCGGTGAATGAAGTCGAGTTCCATTCTTAAATGTTTTGATTGCACTTCAAACCAATAATAAAGTTTTTGAAATATCTCAAATTTGATTATTAGAAAACCCTATATATTGAGGTCAGATCAGAGGGGGTGAAATATTTCTTACATCGTTTAAGGAAGACATCAAATATGTGGTCAAACAAGGTAGAATTCCAACCGAGAATGGAAAGCTTTTCGATTTCGACGATGTGAGTGTCATTCATGGATAATGGCTGGGTATGTAAATGAGACCAGACAACATTAAGTTTTGGAAGCATTCAATTTGGAGGTCCCTCATTTGGTGATGCTTTTAATATCGGAATTTAATGAGCTTAACATACGCTGCTGTTCTCATTCTACAGCCGAAGATCAGGGACATGAGTTTGGGAATGAATATGAAAAGCAGAGAGTACTGTATTCAGCAAAGGAATATATTGGATTAGAAGTAGTAAAAAAGAGATCATTTATGAAAATTAAAGAACGTCGGAGACAACGGAGCTCTGGTACTCACTAGCATCTATTATGTGAATATCAGACTTGAAACCATCCAAGACAACATGAATTGAACGTTCTGAAAGGCAGGTTTTTATTTATTGAAGAAAAGAGTCATTTATTCCAAAAGCACGCATTTCCGACAAAAAAATGCCTGATGTCAAACGCTGTCAAATGTCTTAGAAATATCAAGTACAACAGTCTTGCTTTCGCCAGATTGATGTGCGCTTTGTTTCCACTTAAGTAAAATGGGTCTGTACGAATAGAAAGATTCGCCTTTTGAGGGACGGGTTGGACAAATGCCGTTTTCCATCTTCTCGGAAAGGGTCCTAAAAAGTAGGATTGATAAAAAAACTTACGCAACTTACAGATGGCAATAACTCGGCCATAACATGAGGTATATTTGTTTGCAAAGCGTCAAGAGCTTGCGAATTGTATGCATAAACACGATAGGCAGATGCATGGGGAAGTAGTAAAAAAGAGATCATTTATGAAAATTAAAGAACGTCGGAGACAACGGAGCTCTGGTACTCACCAGCATCTATTATGTGAATATCAGACTTGAAACCATCCAAGACAACATAAATTGATCGTTCCGAAAGGCAGTTTTTTATTTATTGAAGAAAAGAGTCATTTATTCCAAAAGCACGCATTTCCGACAAAAAAATGCCTGATGTCAAACTCTGTCAAATGTCTTAGAAATATCAAGTACAACAGTCTTGCTTTCGCCAGATTGGTGTGCGCTTTGTTTCCACTTAAGTAAAATGGGTCTGTACGAATAGACAACGGGTTGGACAAATGCCGTTTTCCATCTTCTCGGAAAGGGTCCTAAAGAATAGGATTGATAAGAAACTTACGCAACTTACTTATGGCAATAACTCGGCCATAACATGAGGTATATTTGTTTGCAAAGCGTCAAGAGCTTGCGAATTGTATGCATAAATACGATAGGCAGATGCATAGGGCATAATCTCACAAAAACAAATCCATCGTTCACAAATCACACAATCTTTGTGTTGTGTTGAAACCACATCCCTTCCACATCTATATCTTCGATTGGAATTCGAAAAATTCGGTTCAAATTTAGCTATAGCGATGAGAATTGACAGAAACAGTTACACCTTATCGGCGTATGTGCTACGCATTCCGTGGTCAGATGGATTCAATTCTTGAGTGAGTTGAACTTCATAAGGATGTAGTTACGAGTACAAATCCTTAAAGCTCCTTAAAGTAATGTTTTTCTTTGGGGGAGAACTGGGCATGTACAGAGAAGGTGGAGAATTGTCTCCTACCCCTCCTCTAGCGTTTGGTATAACGAGGTTACCCTTTTCCGAAAATAGGTAGAGTGGTTCCAAATTTGGCGAGTTCGTCGGCATTATAATTTCCTGGAATATCTTTGTGTTCCGGCCAGAACATAAGTAAAGGTTGAATTGCTCTGCCATTTCTCTAGGAGGTGATCGCCATTCAAGGGGGGTTCTAGAATTTAGAGAGATTGAGTCCAGTGGTTTGAGAGCTGCCTGACTATCCGAAAAGATGCGGATATCCTTTTTTCTTCAGCCAGGATAGGGGTTCTTTATTCGTTCCGCTTGGAACACTCTATAGTGATTTGGAAGACGGAAGGAGAGGCTTGGATTAATCTTTTCTGAGAAAACACCGCCACCAACCCCGATGTCAGTCTTAGATCCATCTGTTTAGAAGTGGATTGACTTATGATCCATGAAAGCATCTTCCTCCCAGAAGGATCTAGAGGGGGAGCTTACATGAAAGTGTTTGTCATACCAAAATTCAGGTATAGTGCAATTGATGTTCTCTGCGAGGATTCCTAGTATATTGACGTAGCCAAATAAATTATTTTTCTACTGCAATCGCAGCTATTGTCCTGCTGAAGATGTCGAGGGGTGCAAGTGAAACAGAATATCCAGTGCGTAGGGCTCGGCTTATGCATAGTCATGCTGTTCTTTGAATACTGATTAGTTTGCTGCAGTTGGTTGCACAAAACAATAGATTTGTGAAATTAATTGATTAAAAATGTTTTACAGTTTATGAAGGGAGTCCACCAAAAATCAAAATACAAAATCAACGCAGTTTAAAATACTTGTGGATTATATGATAGTTCACCCCGAAGTTTCAAGATGCTATTTAAAGACCGCCGAAGCCAGAAGAAAATCTGCAAGTATTTGGGAAAATTTAGCTTAAGAGTTAAATGCCGAAAGACCCCCTATGCATAACGGAATCGGATGGGAAAAGGTGAGAAGAACCAAATAGTTTGAAACGAAATAATGTGATAATCAATTATTATACTGTTACTCTTTTAGGTATTGGCCGACTTCAAGATTCATACCAAGGCCAAAATGCGAAAAAACAAAGTAAGCATATCTGGAACTGGTGGTGGTCCCTGTAAATACTCCACCTTAACTTCTCTGGAGGAGAAAGTAATTGATTTACTGGATCTCACCGTAGCAGTGGATGGATATGGATATTTCATCTCAAGTATGTGCAAGTATGAACAAGGTTGATGAAAACAGTCTGAACAATCAAATAACTTATCAGACTAACTCCTATAAAATACTGAAGAAGCTGTGAAATAAGAGAGAAACAGTACAAGCTTGACAAAGAAAAATTCAAGTTCAAGAAAGAAATTGAAATCACAAAATCTAAAGATAGAATTGGAAAACTGGAATTTAAAAGGGATTTTAAAACTAAAAAAAAATTTAAAACTACGTCATATATGGAGACTAAGACTAATGAGTAGTCTGTCATAGTAGTAGTTTGTCATAATGAAATTGATATGTTTTAGGCACATCACTTTTTCTATTACACGACACACATTAGATATTATTGTAGACATTGTTTGCTGTGTAAGACCTGTGTGTCTATCTTCTCCTATCAGATGCTGATACCCTTCTGTTGCAAGGAAATTTAACGTGGCAGATAATTTAGTTATGTTTGGTATCTTTGGAATCTTCAATTCTGGCTTTATGGTGTTAAGTAGATACATGAATGCTTATTTTGAAAGCAAAAGGTGTTGAAGAAACCTGCAACGAAATGAAATATGTAGATTTAATTAAAAACTAATAACACTGCTATATTTTTGGTCTACCTTTTAACACTTAGCTCCATTATATTCGATCTATCGAATAAAATATAATATAATATAATATAATTCGCCTGCGTTCAATTCTTTGTCCTTGTGCTTCATTTTCATGAAACCACAATTCAGCGGCATCCAGTTCCATTTTTACGACATATATTTAACTTTCTTCCCCAAATATAAATAAAAATTTCTTTCAAACGAGGATTCCTCCAAAGTGACATTTCAACGTTCGATGCATGAAACTAGATCCGCATATTTCATAGCCCCCAGTTGGTAATACTTCCATTTGATTCTGTTTTCTTACAGAAAACTTCGCTTCTTCTTCAATAAATCGATCGAAGCGTGTGCTGTGTGGCTTGTGGCACCATCCTGTTGAAACCACATGTCGTCCAAATCTATATCTTCAATTCGGGCCAAAAATAATCGGTGATCATGGCGCGATTACGCTGAGCATTCACAGTAACGTGACGATCGCTATCATCAACGAAAAAATATGGCCCAATAACGCCGCCGGCATGCAAACCGCACCAAACCATTATTTTTTGTGGATGAAGCAGTGATTCATGAAGCACATGTGGGTTTTCAAACGCCCAATAACGCATATTTTGCTTATTGACGAACCCATTGAGCCAAAAATGAGCTTCGTCACTGAAGATGATTTTGCCACTCCGAATATTTGTAGAGATTTTTTATAACTTGCAGACGTTGCTCGTAAGTGTATGTTATTGTTGAGTTTACTGAATAAATTAACAGTGACAGTTTGATGATTAGTGAAAGAGTGCGTTCACAAATTAAATTCAAAGTTGTCAAGTCCCTATTGAAAAACCCTAAATGAGACGAAGATGAGATTCCATGAATTGGAATATCAACCTTTACCTTGGTAAGATTTGTCTCATTTTTACATTTTATAAATGGATGGATTATAATAATTATTACCACAATTATGGTTATTACAGGCTATGTTGTTTCTTGGTGAACTTTATATTGCAAATGTAATGCTTCTATAATGTTGGGGAATATGATGTACAATTTTTTTTTTGATATAAATTTCTATCATAAGTATTGCTATTTATAGTTATTTTACAATTTTGAATATTTATAATAAAATATTCTCTATGTGTTAAGGGGTAATCGTAACCATAATTTGTTGCATTTGTGTATGCGAGTATACCATATTCTTAAGATTTAGTATGTTAGTTTTTATTTCAAAAATTTCTGGGAGAGTATTGGTTTCATAGTTACGTATCATTAGGTGATGGTTTCCGATGTTTTTGTTACATTTGTCTTTGGTTGGTCTTAGGTCTCATATTTTATTTACAAGTGCATACAAAGTTTGGTTTGTGGCTATGAATTTGATTTTTTTTATATAATGATTTGTCTGTTGTTCCTATTTGATGTTTGAATAATTTGTAAAACGAAAACGTTTTTTTCGGTAAAATTTGGTAGATTTATAATAAATATCATATAATATTTTTTTTCTACTATAGCTAATTAGATCTATTTCGATAAACTCATATTATTTTAGGGTGATATTAAATTTCTTGATTTCTAAGTCCGTGAAAATATCTCTGTATAGGAGTCGTAATTTTGACAGTAATATTAATTCTCTTGTTATTTCGACTGTTTTTTTGATGTGTTCTAAAATGTAGCTAATCTTACTAGCGTCATTTTTCTAGCACTTGTTCGATTTTGTTTGTTGTTAAGTTATATTAAGTTTGTGATTCGTTGATTGAATTGTTAGTTGATTTAAATTTCTCTGTTAGATTGTTCTATTAAGTTGTTTTTTTTTTACTACTTTAAATGTTCCTCTATTTTTTGTCTATAATCCATAGTTTTATAAATGTACTCGTATATGATTCCTGTTCTTAAAATATTAATTAGTTTTGTGCAGTTGTAAAGTGATTTCGGATATTTTCTTTTTCTAAGAAATCTGTAAAAATTTCTGATTTAAATCCCATTTCGTTATCTAGGGTTATGT
The DNA here is from genome assembly GCA_907269105.1 of Volucella inanis. Classification (NCBI taxonomy): domain Eukaryota; kingdom Metazoa; phylum Arthropoda; class Insecta; order Diptera; family Syrphidae; genus Volucella; species Volucella inanis. Next base: position 94,426,424 of record OU026153.1, on the reverse strand, counting down.
ATTGGGGTTTTTTTCATACTCGCCATCATTTTTGTGAATGTTCTGGTTATTTCGATTGGGGTGCTTCGGAAATTTCTTCTATTTATGCACACTTGGTAAGTTTATCTGGCTGTTAAATATTTGTTTTGTTGAGTCTTTAATCATATGTCTATGGGATAGTGTTGGTGAGGCTTGACAGATGTGGACGTTTTTTCGAAGGACAATTTGATTGGGTTTCTTTCTATTTTGAATTTGCAAATGTGATACAATAGTTGTTTATTATTGTTGTAAATTGTAAATTGGTAGCACTCAATAACGAATAAAAATTTTAGCACTATATGAGAGCCTGTCAGTAGACAGAGGGCAGTTGTAATTTAGCTTTAGAGTGAAACGGGTCGTAAGTCAAATAAAGTGAACCCTCATATTACAAATTCCAGAAGTGGGGTAACCCAACACAAAAAATATATAAATGACTAAATAAAATAACAAACAATAAGAAAAACAAAAAGTAAAGCAAAAAGTGCGTGCGCGCGATCGAATACACGAGTGTGCGCGTAATTTATAGCGAGATATTTACATACATATTGTATTTACACGACGACTGATCAGTCGATAAACCTAAAATGGACGAGAAGCAGATATCATCGTTGAAGAGGGACAAGCTGAGATCGTGGCTGCGAGCGCTAGGGGGAAGACGTCAGGCAATAAGTTTGAACTGCTACAACGGCTACTTGATGTACCAGAGTGCCAAAGGTGTGCCGATAAAAAAAGAGAGTGCCGAGAAGGAAAAGGAGCAGGAAGATGCGGGAGTTATCCTGAGGATCATGATGAGAGAGTTGAGATTACTTAAGGGACAGGTGGTACATCAACAAGGGGAAATAGAAAAACTGCGGAGTGAAAACGAGAGTTTGCGGTTGAAAAAGCCTCTGGGGGCTTGTGTCAGCGCTAAACCAGAGTTCGGACAATACTACGCGTTGGCTAAAGAGCTGATGGATGAATTCTCCGGAGACGGGGGAGACTACCAGCAATTGGAGGCCCAACTTCGTTACAAAAAAAACCCACCTACGGGCTGGAGGACCATATCTTAAAAATGTTAATGACCAAGTTGAAAGGCAAGGCACTCCGTTGGTACCATATCAAGGCGGACCATCCAATGGCGTCGGCTGAGGACATGTTAGACCACATGAGATCGTTGTTTAATGGTCGAACAAGTCGTTTGGAGCTTCGCAGGCAGTTTAAAACCAGGAAATGGTCTCTGGGGGAAATGTTCCGCAACTATTTCCACGACAAAATGATTATGGCCAGTGAAGTCAAACTAGCGCCTGAAGAGATGATCAAGTGCATCTTTGAAGGGATCCCAGAAACTCTGGGATGAGAGGAGGAATACTGATGAGAGGGAGCAGCCGAGATGTTGCAACTGTTACGCAAGCCGGCACCTAGTGATCTTAATGAAAGAAGTCGTAAGTACAGAGGAAATAGGTAGGAAGTTTGTAATATAAATCAAATATAAAGTCTAAAGTGTAAAGAACGTATTATTGTAAACGAAGAGTCAAAAATCGATGTACAGAAGAGAGTATTTGACATATTTAACGAATGTTGCCTTGATTGCAGTCGCCCCGAAGTACCCTTGGTGAGTGTCGAAATGAAGTTAAATCTAACTGAAAGAAGGCCTTTCAATTGTCCTCCTCGCCGTCTGTCTTACTATAAGAAGAAACAATTGAATGTGATATTTGACGACCTTATAAAACAGAGCGTGATTAGGCCTAGTGATACTCCATACTTTTCCTATAGTGCTGGTACAGAAGAAAACTGGAGAAATAAGGTTTTGTGTAGATTATAGAACATTAAACAAAGTCACCCAGAAGAGTAATTTTCCTATACCTCTGATTACTTACAAATGTAAGTTTTTATATTCGAGTATTAAGTATTTGGGGTATTATATTTCAGAAGCGGGTATAAGCCCCGATGAGAGAGGGATGAGGGTGGTCGCAAATTTTTCAGTACCACAGAACTCGAAGTCGGTTCATAGCTTCTTGGGGTTGTGCTCATATTTTAGGAGGCTTATTAATGATTTCTTGATACTGGCAAAGCCGCTGTATGATTTAATAAAGAGCAAGCTACTGGAAGCTCCGGTTTTGTCAATCTATGACCCGAAAGATGAGACATAACTACACTGTGATGCTTGTTCAATTGGGTTCGGTTCTTTACTAATGCAGAAGAAATCGGACGGAAAGCTACACCCAGTGCTTTTCTAAATACCACAGTTTCGAGTTAAAAACTCTGGCAATTATCTATGCTTTGAAGCGTTTTCGTATATATTTGCAAGGTATTATATTTTAGTACTAGAAGGTAACACCATTGAGCAGAGTCTATCAATTAGTCAGGGGAGGGACGAACGGTTCAGGGGGTTGAGGAAAATGTTGGAAGAGAGAGAAGATGCTTTTTACGAGATGCATAATGTGTTGGTGTATCGGAATGTGAAGGACGGCATTCTTTTTCATGTGCGCGAGGAATCGAAGCATAGTGTTTTACACAAAAACCATGACGAAATGGGACATCTGGGCATTGATAAGACAATTGACTCTATTCAGAAGACATATTGGTTCCCCCGTATGAGACTCAAAGTGAAGGGTCATTTGGAGAGTTGCTTAAAGTGCGTTGCATATTCTCTAAAGCATGGAAAGAAAGAGGGATTTGATGTTGTTGTACCACACAACAGAAGGTACAACCCAAACGTACATAATCATCATACACCACCAGACCCAATAGAAGTGGAAAATTCTCGTCAATATGTGCGACCTACGCAACACTTTCAACAAACACAACAGCGCCACAATCCATTCAGAGAAAACCAGCATACAGCAAAACGTGAACGAGTACTACAACCCAAGCAACGAGTAAACCAAACCAGAGATGAAGACCTACCATCACTCACCTCACACTCCGATGATACCTACAAAACAAAAAGTGTTTTTTTTAGGAGAATAAACGGATTGCCATGCCTACAAAGACGCTGCCAAGAAGCAGGTACATCGGTTAATATTTCAATAGATACAGGCGCGATAAATAATTATATTAGCTCAAAGTGTAAATTTGTAATATCTATACCTATAAGGCCAGTAAAAATCAAAACGATTCATGGTTACACTTTCACCAAAGCCAAAAAAATACTATTTAACCATAACATAACATTTTTTGAAACCGAAGCTTTAGAGGAGTTCGATATGCTTTTAGGTGAACACGGTCTTAGAGTAATAAAAGCAGAAATTAATCTTCTTGAGTATAAACTTACATATAAATATAAAACAAATGAGAGTAGCGAAGAAAAAGTAATTTATACAGTCAATAATGACAAATATAAAAGTGATATTGAAAATATTATGCGAATAAATAATGATACTAACGAAGTCCTACCGTTCACAACTACAATACAAGGTACAATTAGGAGAAAATCCGAAGAACCTATTTGCGTGAAGCAATACCCATATCCAATCGCCGAAAATGAATTTATAAGTAAGGAAATACAAAAATTATTAGACAATCGGATTATACAATCTAGTAAAAGTGCATACAACTCTCCAATATGGATCGTCGCAAAAAAAAAGTACCGATAATGAAGGGAAACCTAAAAGCCGCATGGTATTAGATTTTCAGAAGCTTAATGCTCAGACTGTCACTGATAGATACCCTATCCCAGACGTTGCAATGACTATTTAAAATCAAGGTAAAGCAGCAAAATTTTTTACGACATTAGACTTTGAGTCAGGTTTTCACCAAATCTTAATCAAAGAATCAGATAGGGAAAAAATTGCATTAATTTTAATGCCGTACGGCTTACAGAACGCACCTTCTATATTTCAACGATGCGTAGACGATATCCTACTTGTATATATTGCCAAATTCACGTATGTTTATATTGACGATGTACTCATATATTCCTCCTCACCTGAAGAACATATAGAACACATACGTACAATAGTAAGTGCACTCCACAAAGCAAGTATGAAAATTTCAAGCGAAAAATCACATTTTTTCCAGGATTCAGTAGAATACCTCGCACTTATAATTAAATATAACTAAATAACTGAAGATCCTAACAAAATTCAAACTATAGGGCTTTCCCATAGGGACTTGACAACTTTGAATTTAATTTGTGAACGCACTCTTTTACTAATCATCAAACTCACTGTCAATTTATTCAATAAGTCAATAAGTATACTAACGAGCTACGTTCTCCGATTGGGTTCTGGAGAAGGTACGAGAAGATGATGAATTTCATAGCAAAATCATCTTCAGTGACGAAGCTCATTTTAGGCTTAATGGGTTTGTCAATAAGCAAAATATGCATTATTGACCGGGTGAAAACCCACATGTGCTTCATGAATCACCACTTCATCCACAAAAAATAACTGTTTGGTGCGGTTTGCATGTCCAAGTGACGACATGTGGTTTCAACAGGATGGTGCCAAAAGCTACACAGCACACGCTACAATCGATTTATTGAAGAGTAAGTATGGTGAGCGTGTTATCTCAGTCGATTGACCGCCTCGTTCGTGCGATTTAACGCCGCTTGACTATATTCTGTGGGACTACATTAAGTTATTTTCTTATGTCAATACGTCGACGACGTTGGAAGAGCTCAGAGCCAACATTGAACGCAAAATAGCGGCCGTTTCGGCCGAAATGTGTGACCGAGTCGTTTAAAATTGGGTCCAACGAATCGACTGCTGCAAACGTGCCCGCGGTGGCTATATGAACGAAGTCGAGTTTCATTCATAAATGTTTTGATTGTACTTCAAGCCAACAATAAAATTTTTGAAATATCTCAAATAATATTTATTTAAAAAAAAAGTTATCAAGTCCTTAGAAGAAAACCCTATACATTTAGAAATCAAATAATTATTAACTATGTGTAGTACAAACAACTCAGTAGAAATTTCTTCAGAAAACATTTTGTCATATGCACGACACACACTTTTCTGTTCAACTGTAGAAGAACTATTAGACAGATTAAAATGAATAATAGACCCAAAGGTAACGAACTCCATAAAAATTGATGAAGAAACTTTATTCCACATCGAAAATGACATTATTTCAACGTTTCCAAATATACCAATTGTTTTACCACAAAAAATTACAGAAGACAGAAAATATAGATAGGCAAAAAGAAATAGTAATGCATACACACAAACGAGCACATAGGAATTATAAAAATAACATTTTCATTTAGATTTATTTCACATATATATAAAGGTGTCCCTTATATGGGCTAAGAAAAAAAAATCAAAATTTTTCCACTCACACCCCTTATTTTTTTTCTTAATGCCAATACTAACTTCGATGCAAGATATTTTCCTCCTGGGATGATGTTAACACGTGCCGACTAGACGACAAAGTCAACATTGAAAATCTGTATGAAAAATTTAGAAACCTTTTTTTTTCCATGCAAATATTTCATTTCAATTACAACTTTTTATTAAATAACTATACTAAACACTTCAGTAGGAATACTAAGTAGTAAAAATAAATTATTGCGGATACTTTCTCTTCAAAACTTCTTTCTTGCAATCAGGATATAACTTTCACACAACGAAGAAGGAATTTTTTTTGCTCTTCTTTAGTTGTCAAAAGTCCGTGAAAATCCTGCATTAGCTTGAAAACTCTTCTTGCTGTATCATTCACTACTTTAAGAGAAAGAACCGTTCTTTTGGCTTCTAAATAGAAAACATTGTTATCCCACGAAGATGGATTTTCTTGGAGAAATATTTTATTTATTTTCAACCGAGATTTTGAGTTGCTTATCGACATCTCCTTCTAAGAATATTATTGAAAGTTCAGTGAGTTCGCGGTAGTCATTTCTAACAATTGGTTTTCGTAGCTCCTCAAAGTAAAAATTTAGAATTTCGGTAATTTCGTGGTCATTAAAATTCTCTTTAACAATGTCTGCACCGGTTTGAAAATTGTTAGTGTCAATATTTTTCCATTCATCTCGTAACATTTTAAAAAGAAGTATTTCTGGACTTATTGTTACTTGGTGGACCTTCGTTTCGAAAACACTTTTAAGCACGTGCTCATGTCGACAACCAAAAAAGACCAGCTCTCTTTCTAATTTCTGTTCTAAGAGCACGCATGTTCCAGTAAAGCGACCTGTGTTAGATGCAGTTGTATCGCAATACGTAATCTGAATTTTGTCATCCAAGTTCCAGTCTTTAATTACCCTAGAAACAGCTTTAGCTTGTTCTTTACCAGAAGAATTATCCAATCTAGGCACGGATAGAAGTTGTTCCTCATCTCCAAAAGTAATAACAATAGGAAGTCGTTTTTCCCTAGCACTTCTTACATTCAAGCCAGGTAACAATTTTCCGTCCCAGTGAACAGTAATGACCTCCAGAACATTTTTTTGAGAATCAGTTTTAATGTTTTCTGCCCTTTCTTTTCTGATCCGTGTCCGCACGCGTTGAATCCAAGACTTATTGATTGGAAATTCCTCAAAGTTAAGCCCTAGAGCTTCCACTGTCGCCTGAAGTATATAAACTTGCTCAACTGACATCTGTCTAAGGATGAGACTAATTTTGGAGTAACAAAGTTCTTTCTTCCTCGTTTTGAACTTGCCTCAGATGACGGTTTAGGAGCAGTGGGAAGAACTTCTCTGCTTTCGTCGGAGCTTGCATATATGTCGTGCCTTTCAGGACTTAAATCCTCCTACTTCGTTGAAGAAGTAGGTGGTATTGCCGATGACATGTTCTTATCACGTTTTTGTTCTTCTTCTAATCGCCTTTCTCTTACCCTATCTTCCTTTTCAGATTCTTTTTTTATCAACTCTCGCTAAGCAGACTCTCTCTGACGCTGTAAAATTGGTAGCACTAAGCAACGAATAAAAATTGTAAAGTGGTAACACTATATGAGAGCCTGTCAGTAGATAGGGCAGAGGTAATTTAGCTATAGAGTGAAACGGATCGTAAGTCGAATAAAGTGAACCCTCATATTACATTATTCAATTATTTCTTTTTCATATTTGGGTAACAGTAATTTCATTTCGCTTTCTGATATGTTTTCTCTACTTCTTGATGATTCTTTTCTATTTTATGATGTATTAATATTTTTTCTTTTAATTGTTCGTATGAGATGTTTTCACAGTTTTTTTCTTTTTTTTGTTAAAGTAATATTTAAGTTGAATATGTTGTTTGGACTACTTTCGATTTCTTTGTAGAATTTTCACAACATCTTTTAATCCGTTACATTTTATTACAATATTATTTTTTATTTTTTCTTCTCTAAAACACTTGTTTTCGATTATTGTATTCAGTTTTGCTTCTAATTCTCCTTATTTTGTGTCTATTATTATTATTTGGTGTGCAAAATTTTTAAACAGTTTTTCAGTAATTTGGAAATAATCTATCTCGTCTTCTTCTGTATGGTGAACCGTAATCAGATCGTCTTCGCAAACTTTACTTCTACGTTCGTCATTTGGTATATATCCGCTATACTTTGAAATTTAGAAAAAAAATGTTTTCGCCCCATATATTTTTTGTTGATCTTTTTGTTAAGAATGATATGTCACAAATTTATTGGGTATATATTTTAATTGGTGGGTTTTTTTTTTTCAAAATTTGAACGTTTATTTAAGAAAAACATGTACAATAGGATTATTCAAAGTATTGCCCATCTGAAGCTACGACTTTTTTTTATGTTTCTGGCAATTTGTGGATCCCATCCCAAAACAACTGCGCCGGCTTGGCAGCCAAGAATGAATCAAGCTAATTTTTGATATTCTGCTCTGATGTGAACCGTATTTCAGTGAGTTCGTTTTGCATCGACCGAAACAAATGATAGTCAGAAGGGGCAAGGTCTGGGCTATAAGGCGGGTGGGGTAAGACTGTTTTCCAAATAGCTCTTAACCGTAACAGCAACGTGGGACCGAGCGTTGTTATGATGGAAAATTATTGCCTCGTGTCTGGTCGCATATTCTGGGCGTTTTTCGGCTACTGCTCTCTTCAGACGGATTAATTGTATTCGGTAGCGTTGTCCATTGATGGTTTCACCCGGTTTTAGCAGCTCATAATATAGCACACCCATCTGATCCCACCAAATACAAAGCATTACCTTCGCGTCATGGATATTCGGCTTCGCCCTTGATTTGGCTGGTTGGCCGGGTTCGACATATGATTTTTTGCGCTTGGGGTTGTCGTAATGGATTCATTTTTCACCACCAGTAACAATTCTATACAAAAATGACTTCCTTTTGTGGCATTCCAGGAGCATTTCGGACATGCAAAACCGCCTTTCGACGTCTCTCGGCTTGAGTTCATGTGGAACCCAATTTCCTTGATTTTGAATATATCCAGCTTCTTTTAAACGTTTTGAAATGGCTGCTTGAGTGACACCCAAAAATTCTGCAAGCTATTCTTGTGTTTAGCAACAATTTTCATAGACTAATGCTTCCAGTTCTTCATCTTCAAACTTTTTTGGCTGCCCAGGACGTTCATTGTCTTTGAAATCAAAATTACCACTTTTAAATCGTGCAAACCACTTTTAGCACGTTCGCTTAGCTAGCGCATGTTCACTATAAACTTCCACCAAAATACGATGACTTTCGGCAGCAGTTTTCTTCATATTAAAGAAATCAAGAAGAACTCCCCACAAAAACACTTTTCATACAGAAAGTTCGACATATTTGAGTGGAAAAAAATTTTGTTGTTTACGCTTCAAATGAATGATATATACTGAAATGACGTGCAATGACAATAGCTTTCCAACGCATGTTCCAATGCAATTATAACAATGGAATAGTACAAGTTACGCAATCTCTTAGGAAACCGCAAGTTATAGACCCAATATATTCCAATTCTGGTCGTTAATCGTGTCTTTTCACATGTTTTTTCATAGACGTTTTTTGCTTAATATCGATGTTTTGATTGAGTTTTAGGAGAAAGAGGTGAAGCCGTCTTTTGATAGTTCTATAATAAGGGTGGGCTGGGTAGTGTTAATTTGCTCCAATAATACCACTGCTAAATGGCTGAGGAGTAACTTCTCGAAAATCAAGGAAAAGTGTGGTTTGAATATGATGTTAGTGGAGAAGGATTCATTTCTGAAACCACACATAATAAGTTTGTTATTTCGACAAAGTGTTAGCCTAGCTAGTGAGAGAATTATCGCGTCCTTAGGTGTCAAAACACAGATTTAAACATCAGAACCTAAAGAGTTCTGCAAAGAGTAGAAGAGAGTAATCTCGTTCACATGGTTTCTGCTATAAATTTTAGTGCGATGAAATGGCTTAAACCGTACCATTTCGGTAAGATGAGGCTTACTATAAAGGTATCTGGCAAAACCCCAGCTACCACCATCATCACCAGAACCAGTAGCGAATCAAAGAGGGAGTATTGCAGGGAAGTCTGCACCGTGTTAAAGGTGCTCCGTATACATTTAAGCAATAATGCGCAAAAGAAAACATCGCCCTTGAACTAATTCAAGAACTCCGGGCTATTGAGGGTAAGATTTTTGGCCTGAATAATAGTGAGGAAAATTTTCTCGAGAAGATTTTAGACTGAGCGCTGCTTTACTGATCAGTTCTAAAATTAAATATCTTATTTTTCCAGGGATTAACACCAGGGATCTAGTGGCAGCGATAATCGAACTATCCCAGGCGAATGGAATACAAGCGCCTATTTTTCTGGAGATATAGTTGTTATTCCTCCTGTTCTTGTACAGGATTTGATTGAACAGCGTCACCGTCATTGCTAACGCCCACAACAACATCGACAACGACAAAGGGTCGAGTCTGAGGTTCATTTTCTAGACCCGACCCTTTTTAACAACACACATTCACACATTATGTCAATTGTGAAGTTACAAGCTTTTCCTACAACAACAGAATTAACAATCTATCTGTAAATATTTTTAGTATAGACAAAGTTGAATGGGGCATTAACTCATATCAACCACACAGACGGAATCTTCACAGCATAGATTCAGAAAGGTCTGGTCTATATTATTCAACCCACCTTATTTAGATCTAGCTTCAATTGGTGATAGATTTCACAAACTTGGAGGGCGGTAAACAATGTCTTTATCCATAAATAAAATAAATCCAATAAACTTCCTAAACCTTATTGATCTATAAGTCTTAAATCATTTTTTTTTTAAATAGATGGAAAGACCAATCTATTTACACCACCTTAACAGAAATTCACCTCTGCACCCTCACTTATATGCATGCAGGAAAGAAATATCCACGGAAGGCGTTCTACTGAATTTGGTAATATAGATTTAACAGGCCTGCTGATAAAGGAATTTGCACTATGTTCTTTCCTAGATATGCAAGGTGCCTTCGATAATACCGGATATGAACCCATTTTGGAAACTATGTCTTAAAATGGTATTAACTATCCCACTAATATTTAAAAAAAGGGAGAATCTCTACATCTTCCCGTGAGATTAAAATATCTGTAGCAGTCGTCGAAAGGTTGTCCACAAGTAAGTGTTCTCTCACCGCACATGTGGTCACTGGTCTTTGACCACCTACAAGTAAATCTTAGTAATCTGGGCAATCAAACAATATAATATGCCAACAATTTATTTTTATTTTTTTTTTAAATTAATTAAAAGATGTTGCGGATTATATGTGGATGAAAAATTTTCACCCGCATATAACTCGCATTAAAAATTATAATTTTTCACTCGCATATAATTTGTAACATCTTTTTCCGAACGATAGCACTCAGATACAAATCTGGTCCATTGTACTCCATGTGTTCCGTCTGTCAATAGCACGCGGATAGGTAAAGTTGTTCTCATGCGGTCCACCATCTTGGTACTTACCGCGCCCAACATTGCTAGACTTCGGTGATCTAATTGGAACCGATACAATTTTTTTTTAGTTTAAATGCATTTTTATTTCAGTTACTTCATTAATTCTTATATGCCAGACAAAAACACGCTCAATTAACTTAAAATTATTTCATTCTAACTTATTGGCAAGTTAAGCCAAACACTTAAACTATGTCTTTCTACATATCTTACTGACTATTTTTATTTTTACATTTAACATTTATTAAAACTAAAATTAAGAAAATAAATTTGTAGTAAAAAACCAAATATAGGGACTGTATTTTGTTATACAATAATATAAAATTATCTACTTAACTTACCTAAATATACCTACATACAATTGATAAATTTTTTTTTGTACGGATTATTGCTTATTTTAGAGGAAGTCACCCCTTTGTTCTTAAACGTACCTTATCCTATCTAAAACTATGTTGGCTGGCCACGGCTACTAAACTATACTGACGACCGACGGTAGCTTCCGATGGAGCTACCTATTACTGGAGGAATTAGACGTGAAGTTTCTTCTCCTTCAATTAGCCACCAAAACTGTTGGTACTGCCGAGCAACATAATAACGAAATTATCCATTCTTATTTGATTCGCCCTATTGTATAAGACCCCATTAAAATAGAATTTTATGTACTCAGACTCCGGTTTTCTGTATAAGCGAAGACAAGTCCTAAGACAAACCTTCTCAAACACTTGAGTATTTTCCAATAAACTTGCTCTCACGTTGAACCACACGGGACATCATAGGCCGGATAAGGGCCATGTAGCCGATCACCTTCACCCTCGCATCGAGTTGGCTGCTATAAAACAGTCTCCTTGTAAGGGCAAAAGTGCCTTTGGTCAGAGCAACATCTATATGTTTGTGAAAATACAGATATTGATCTGGCAGGATCCCAAGGTATTGTATCTGACTATATTTCGACAAGCAAGTGGCTGCCTGTGTAGCCCGACGATAGAAAACTTTCCCCTCCTGGTATCCCTAGAGGCCATAGGCATAGACATCCTAAATAAGATGGTTTTCGACTTCTGAAAGTTGATTTTCAGCTTCCAGCCATCGCAATATCGCTTAATTTTGTCGAAGTTATGTTCCAATAGTATATTAATGACCTCAATATTTGGGCCTGATCTGTACGCGATTAAGTCGTCTGCGTACGCTATGGCATGCTGAAGTGGACCTATCAGATCACTTGTGTAAATATTGAGTAGGATCGGCGAATTTACCGTACCTTGCTGCAGACCGTTTTTAATGTAAAATGTCCTAGTAGAAATCACATCGCCATTTTTCACGATGAACTTTCTATCTTAACATAGGTATTGTAAAGAATATACAGCAGTGGTTTACTAATGCCTAACCTGTTCAGCTTGAAGAAGAGTCCTTCTAACCATACGGTATCGAAAGCTTTTTCCCAGTCAATCAGCACTGGTTCTTGTCTTTTTTCCACTGAATATCAGAAACCAGCTTAGACGTCCTGCGGATTCTCGATCACAAAAAAGTTGTCATTACCAACGGCCTCTTTTGGATCGATGCCTGTGGTTCTTGTCCGTTTTTTCGGTGCTGAGACCGCAATGGTCACTGTCATACACGTAAGGGCGTAGATAGTTTGTAGTTTGTTGGTTAGCATATGTCAGTGAGATCCAAATAGGACCCGTGTCTGGGAAACGACGGACTATCCGTCGCCTTAAAGCCGAGTGGATACATTATACTGTGCTGACCTCACCAATTGAATCGTAGGTTCACTCTAATATATGGTGTATGATTTTCCCAATCAATGTGATTGACATCATGTACAAGCACATCAGGTAGTCTAGGACTCCTTAGATCATCTAGTTTGCTTTCGGGAGTTAGCTGAACCAGAAATAATGGTAGTTTCCATTTCTCCCTTTTGGCTCTGGCTGTGGTGAAAGGCTTGACTCCTACAAATTTGAGTCTGTCGCACACTTTTTCCATGAGCAGCTTTAAGAGCTCTTCCGGATCAGTATAGGGTTCTAATCCCCTAAGCAGCATAGTTTGCAGCTTTTCCCCCTTCGGTGTGAAGGAGAAGAACTCTGTCGTCGAATCTTTTAACAAGGTTTTAATATTATTATAGCGCTCCACTGTATTGTAGTGGATCGCATGCCTATCTACGCTGATTTTTAATAAAAAAATGGAGCCTATGCCCGACTTACACAGTTCAATTGTGTCCTTTAATTCCATCCTAAAAGTATTTATAGGTGGAACCCTTTGTTTTTGCTGTTGTTTCTGCTGCTGCTGTTGTTGTTGTTGTTTCTGCTTCTGCTGCTGTTGTTTGTTCGTTAGAACTTGTTCGGTTTTTTTTGTTGTAGAGTATGCATCTGTTATTTTTGTTGGTTAGTCTCGCTTGAGCTTTTGATTTTGCTCTTTCTCTCTTCGTGCCATTTGTTTCGCTTTAATCGACTGCACTTTTTGATGTAGCTCTTTGATGCTATCGTTAAGAGCTTTAACTTTCTAGTCTTCGTCCTCAACTCGGAAGCTGCTAGTGATGCGATGAAGTTTTTACCCCCCATACAGTGGCTTTCCACACCATCTGACACATATGGGTTATCATCATTTTCTGCTTCAGAGCTTATTGATATTCCTAGCGCCTCTTCCCTCGTTCCAACTGGCAGCTTTTTCAGGGGAAACTGAAAGGGAAGGGCGCTTCACGAGATTTGGTGTTGGCTTAAGCTTCCTCTTCTTTTTCGTATTATTAGCAGATGACATCATGCCATCTGTTGGTCCCGCTATTGGATTAGCGGACCGCTCATCATCACTCATCATACGATCGCGCACTCGTAATCTATATAACAATAAATTGTCTATTTATTTAATTTTTAAAAATAAAAACAAAATGCAAATTTTTCGGGAATCGAACCCACGACCCCTGCTTTATCGGCCGATACCACTACTACTGCCCCACCGATGCACTTGACGAACACGTTTCTATATACACTTTTCACTTGGTCTTTTAGTTTTTTCACTTGGAAAGTCGAAACAAAGTCGAATTGCTGACGGCAATTAAAACATTGTCAATAGCTGGCTTAAGATATTAAGAAAATAAGTTAATGTTAAAAAAAATTAAATAAATGCATAATTTATAACAAACAGTGCAAATAGTTGAATTAGGAAATTAGAATAATAAATAGGTGTTAAAAAAAAAATGGTAGTTAGTTAGTAAGTTAGTTCTTAAATTACTCATAAAAGGCGAAGGCAATCTGGCTTAATTATTATTATTTTTTTTTATAAACTGTCTAATTACTGAAGATCTGAACCATAACTACTGTGTATGACTTTGATTTGTGTAAGTGGACTGTATGGATTTGTGTTTAAAATGATATTGTTGTTTAAATGTTGTGTGAAAAGAATCTATTAATTGTTTGTATATATAATGTGTTAAATACGTGTTTTTTTATTTTTTATTTAATTGTATAAGGTTAATGTGATTAATATAAATGTACCTAGTGTAATGTTTAATTAGTTATTTATTTTATATTACAAATTACTTGTCTGATGTGCTCTGGGTAGAGGTCCAATTAAAAAAAAAGATCTTCTATTTGTTGTAAGCAAAGTGAGCGATTCAGAAAATGAGTACAAAGCAAACACAAGAACTAGTAAAAAGTTACGTTAACATTTTGTAGCAAGGAACAACTAGGTAGCAAAAATTAGAGAGCGAGTACCATGACAGAGTAAGGAACAATTGATAGGTTATGTTTCGCGTTGTTTGACAACTTGTGCATTTAGTACTGAACATTCAGCCCCCCCTGGAAGACTCCGGTCTTTCCGATATAGGCAGTGGGGCAATTTTCACAATTGGTCGCGTGCAGTCCCCAAACTGAGTGACGACTCAACATTTGCTATCCTTTCCCGGATGAATGTTGACAATACGCCCAAGAATCCATTTCGATGGAGGTAAATTTGGTTCCTTGAGCAAAATAATGTCATCTATCTGGACGTTACTCTGAGGTTGAAAGTTAATTGAAGATTTTTTAGGTTATTAAAAATAATGCAACGAAAAACTAGCTAAAGAAGAAGCAAACACGAAATCAAAAAATGTGGTCTTTATTGCTTGACGTCTTACAATTCAATGTGAATATTACTTAACTGATGCTCGCACAGATATACATTCTTATGACAATTCTATTTTAGTTAATTAGCATGTACAATAATGATATGGACAAAAGCAATTGTTATGTTAATGAAGCTAGATAACAGTGGTGTAAAAATTTATTAGTGCTGGTTACATTGATCGTGTCTTAGCTAAGGTTATTCCGAACATGCACCCCACGTTGAATGCTCTGCATTCAAGACGAAATTTTCCCGTTGTCCGTAGGAAGCTTTGAGATATTTGTGATTGCTCTTTTCACCAGTGCTCTAGCCGTTTTAACGCAAATGACTCGGATGAGTCCGTCAGCTCCAGGAATGACTTGAGTCACTCTGCCTATTAACCATTGCAGGGGAGGTAGATTGTCGTCCTTCAAGAGCACCATACTTCCAACAGCTATATTAGCTGTCTCTCGATTCCATTTGCATCGTTGCTGAAGAGAAGTTAAATATTCTCTGGTCCACCTTTTCCAAAAACTCTGCATCATATATCTAACTATTTGCCATCTTGATAGTCTGCTTATGTTTAAGTGGTCGATGTCAGGCTCTAAAGTAGCAGTAAGCGGACCTCCAATTAAAAAATGAACTGGCGTTAGAACATCAAATTGGATTTAAAGGGCGAGAGTTAATACTGGTTTTTAGCTATCTTTATTGAGGACTCCCAAAGTCCTCCGTAGTGAGGGGAGCGAGGCGGTATAAACTTCCATTGTACACCATCGCTCAGGCACATCAATGTGCTGCTGCGAGTGGAATAATTACTTTAGCTCATTTAATTCCTTGTTCGCTCCTACAAAATTTGTTGCATTGTCCGAGTAAATTGTTTTTGGTTTGCCGCGTCTGGCGAAAAATCTTTTTAGAGCGGCCAGAAATGCAGAGGACGAAAGATCAGTTGCGACTTCTAAATGTACAGCCTTAACTCCGAAATATATAAACAGGCAGATGTAAACTTTATTAGGTGCTCGGCCTCGAATTTCTGATCGAATACAAAAGGGTCCACAATAATCTAGGGTGGTTAATGTACCACCTTTGCGATTTTCAGTATTTGACGACGCGTTAATAACAATTCGATAGACATAGACAAATACTTTTATCATCTTGGTGTACGTATTAAGATATTTGCAATATATCCATAGATCTTCGTTTCCAGTAATCAATAGGGCGATTGGTTTAGTTTTCCGTTTCTCTGGGGGATTTTCTTCAAATTTCCTTGGGTCTAACAGTGGCCACATATCTACGAGAGATTTCGCATAGAGAAGTTTTGTGCCAATTGAGTGGATCGTATCTTGACAACGTAAATAAATACACGCTTCATAAGCTTTTTGACTAGCACCGGCAAATAGCGCATAACAAGGAAATTTTATAAGACTTATGTGTGCTAATTCTTTGCGAAACTCTAACCAATTTGTATGTAGATGCTGTGGAAACGATTCTGTACAATGCAACCTTTCTTTTCATAGCGCTTGCATGAATAATTTTTCCTTCACCACAATTGGGCTGATGAGACCGAGCGGATCATACAACTTAGCAATGCTGGAAAGTATTGCTCTTTTTGTCGCAATTTGAGAAGGCTCAACTGGTGAGCAAGAAACTCGAAACTCATCTGAATCAGGCTGCCATATTAAGCCAAGTGCTTTTGTAACCTGCTTGTCGTTGAAATCTAAAAATGTTTCTTTGTCACTTTCGGGAATTTTTTGTATAAATTCGGAATTGTTTGAGTACCAATTGCGCAGATATTAGCCACCCTTGCTCAACACCGCAGTTGTCTGACGTCCAATTTCCTTAATTTCATCAAGGGTATCGGCACCAGAAATCAAATCGTCAATATAAAAATCCTGTTGAATTGCTTTGGAGCTAATGGGAAATGCCGAACTTTCATCTAAAGCTAGCTGGACCATGGAACGAATTGCAAGAAATGAGGCAGGAGCAGTTCCATAGGTTACGGTATTCAACTTGAAAATGCTAAGGTCATCATTCCGATTTTCTCTCCATAGAATAAGTTGTAAATTATCATCAGGCGGCTGAACCTGTGGACCCCTGTACATTTTCGAGATATAAGCCGTGATACCGAATCTGTACATTCAAAAGCGAAGAAGAATTGTAAATAGTAGGCCCCACCATAAGGATGTCATAAAGTGGTAGACCCGATGATGATTTCACTGAGGCATCGAACACTACGCGTAATTTGGTCGTGGTACTATCCGCCTTTGTGACGCAGTGATGAGGAAAGCAAAAATAATTAGTTTTAAGAACATTGGTATGTACCCTATTCATCTGATGAAGCTGAATGTACTCGTTGATGAAACTCGTATACTGCTGCTTTAGGTCGGTATTTCGATCCAATTTGGCCTCGAGATTGTAAAAACGTCTTTGAGCAAGCTTAAGTGACTCGCCTAGTTCATTGGGAGATTTTTTGAATGGGAAACGAACTGCAAATTTTCCAGAGGAGAGACATTAATATGTTTTTTGAAACATGTTTTCACACTCCTTTTCCTCTGAGCTAAGCTCTTTCGATAAGGTTTCATGGGACTCTATTTCCCAGTATGATCATTATCCCTAGCAATTGTATAAGAACTATAGCGATTTGCTTGTTCTAGACTGACTTTTCCTGCAACTATCCAACCTAGTACAGTTTTTTTGTAGAATTGGTAAGTTATAACCCAAACGAATCTGGCCCACAGATAATAAATCGAAAAATATTTCTGCACCTATAATCTATCTGTTGTGATTTGTAGAAGTGAGGATCAGCTAGTTCGATGTTTGAAGGAAAGTACGAAAGTAAATCAATATTTTTTAGGGATTTTTCTAGCTGGCTACAGGTAATTGATGGTAGAAAGTGTGCCTTAATATCCGTCGTATAGTTATTTAAACGAGATCTCAAATCAAGATTTGTTTTTTATTTCGATACTGTGCTTGTTTCTCCAATACCGCCTATGAGATGAGTAGATCTTAGACGTTTGACTCCAAGTTGCTGAATAAGACGATCAGTAGCAAAATGAATTTGGGACCATGAGTCCAGCAGGGCCCTGCACGTAACGTAGGAATCATTGCAGTCTCGCTCTAAAATCAAGGCTGTTGCAAGACAAGTGAATGATTTCTGTTCCTTTCCTTCGATAGGAAATTGATTAATTGAATTTGATTTGAAAAGGAGAGATGTGTTTAATTTAATGCTCGATAAAAGATTTGGTTTTGAATGTCCCTCAGGTATGATTGATGTTTCATTGAAAACAGGACTCATGTGAAGCAACGTATTATGCCGTTGGCAGTAATGTTTGCAGAGACGCAAACTACAATTACGAATTTGGTGGCCAGATCGAAGGCAATTTATGCATAATTTCCTAATTTTGTATCGTTTGTCTCACAAAAGAAGTAGGTGGTATTAAGGGGTTTCGATGTAAAAAAAGTCTTATGTGCTATAGGTTTGAAAGACTTACGTGCATTGCTTAATGTTGGTTGTTGATGTCTGGTGCTAGTACTTGACGCATTTTCCATAGTTTCAAGAAGTTGACATCGTTTTTCGATTAATTCCGCAAGCTGATTCTATTTAGGCAAGGCGTTGACATTTGCTTCTTCTTCACACGTTGTACGATTCCTTGAATCAAGTTTGCTGACGACAAGATGAACTAATAATCCGTCCAGAATTTCTTTCTTACTTCCGAGAGTGTTAAGTGCTCTGAGATGGGAGTTAATGCTGTCACTCAGATCACGTAGTTTAGATACCGATCTTCCATCCACGCTTGGTAACTTGAAAATGTCTTTAGTATGTGCCTGAAATATTAAACGTTTATTATTGAATCGAGACTTTAAAAGATCAATAGCCTTGGTGTAGTTGTCACTGGTAACTTCGAGGGATTGGATGGTCTTGAAGGCGAAATCCGACAAACATGAACGTTAGTGTTGGAACTTTTCAATAGCCGAAAGTTCATCGTCTCCATCCACTAATGTCTCAAACATATATAGGAAATCTGGCCAGTCGGTATATTTTCCAGAGAACTTCGTTAGTTCCAATTTAGGCAATCGAGCACTTTTAGGCTTCATACTGAGGAAAGTTGAATTATGTGTGATATTAGCTCCAATTGTAGACTTCCTTTTACTATCCATCAGCGTGAGAATCTTTGCTTTGATTTCAGTGTACATTTCTTCGAAATTAACTCTTTTGTCATTTTCCAACTGGGCTTCATCTAGGATCTCGATATTAGTTTGTGCATCTTCGAACTTTTTAAAATATGTTTTTAACAGGCTTCTAGCTTCCCATTCGTGCAAAGAACACTAGTATTAGCTGAATAAAGATATTTCCGGAGTTTCGTAGGTTGTCCAGTGGCTGAAGCTCACATTACTAGATTACTAGATTCAGAATTTTCAAGCATATTGAAATCTCAACGGCAGCAAAATTCACAGCACAGCGGCAGCAGCAAATAAGACTCTTGGATGTTCACCAAAAACTTTGTGGGAACACAAAATTAACCCAGAGTTGCAGTTTATTAATTTTACTTAATCGACGATATCAAATTATCTTATGTGTCCTGTCACGGTCGCCATGAAAGTTAATCCAAGATTTTTTGGATTATTAAAAACAATGCAACGAAAAACTAGCTAAAGAAGAAGCAAACACGAAATCGAAAAATGTGGTCTTTATTGCTTGACTTCTAATAATTCAATGTGAATGTTACTTAACTGATGCTCGAAGGGATAGCGGCTCAAAGATAAAATTACAGTGTTGGTATTTCAAATGGCATGATCAATGATACATATGTACAAATACATTCTTATGACAATTCTATTTTAGTTAATTAGCATGCACAATAATGATATGGACATAATGAAGTAAAAGCAATTGTTATGTTAATGAAGCTAGATTACAGTGGTGTACAAAATTATTAGTGCTAGTTTACATTGATAGTGTCTTAGCTAAGGTTATTCCGAACAGATGTTTTTGCCATTTGGGTCGATTTTGAAGAGACGTCAGATACTCCTGGTGTCACCGCTTCCAGATGCCTTGCATCAAAATCTGTAAAAGATACCAGTTAGTGCTTTTTGAAATGTTTATGTTTGAAAGATCTGGATGGGACTGCAGAGTAAGACTCTTCAATCATAAAATGAGAAGGAGATAATGCTGTGGGTTCGAAGTCAGATGTTTGCCACATAGGGCACGAATTGAGAAGACATTCGATTTTTGCCAATAGCGTATACATATCCTCGTATGTAAGTCTATTTTCCCCGATTACGCGTTTAAGGTGCATTTTAACAGATTTTACACCCGCCTCCCACAACCCCCCAAAGTGGGGTGCTGAAGGGGATATACATTTCCAACGGATATGGCCTTTAGATAGATGGTTTATTACAATATTGTTATGTTTTTGACTAAGGAGCAGGTCGTAAAGCTCCCCAATAAGTCTCTTAGCACCATGGACGTTGGTCGCGTTATCACTCCATATTTCCGAAGGCTTTTCGCGAGGCGACACCAGCCGATCCAAAGCCAAAAGAAATGCGTTCGATGATAAATCCCCGACGAGTTCGATATGGATCCCCTCAGCATACAAAAATGGCGATGTATGCCTTAATGAATCTTGGATTTCTCCCAGGAGCAGTGTTATAGGACCCACATAGTCGCAACCGACCTTGCTAAACGGACGCGAGAACTGTATTCGCTCTACTGGGAGATCACCCATGAATTGATTGGCTGACGAGTTGCGCTGCCGAAAACAAGCAACACATTTGTACACGGTTTTACGTAAGGGATTCCTGCAACTGAGAATATGATAGTTTTGTTTTAATATCGCGAACATTAGGGAACCACCGGCATGAAGATGCCTTTTGTGAATGTATTGGACGATAAGGCTTGCTACAGGACGCGATTTATTCAGAATGATAGGATATTTTTCACTGTACGATAAGTCTGGGTAATTTAAGCGGCCACCTACGCGAAGCACTTGTTTATCATCAAGAAACGGAGAAAGGGATATCAATCTACTACGCGAGGGTAGTTGCTTACCGCTTCGAAGAATTTCGATTGCAGACGAAAAAGAGGAAAACTGTGCACTTTTGATTAAACGAAATTTTGATTCGGCGATTTCTGTCCAAGATAGAAAGTTGAAATTATTACAATTTGATGAGTTAAAATAGTTTGCGATACAACGAAACACATATGCAACTACGCGCACGGATATGATCTAATTTCGCGAAATGGCGATAATTTATTCGAGAATATGATTTGATTTTAATTTTAATATGAAAGTCGGAACCTGTTTTGGTTTGCATTCTTCCAATTGGTCCACAGGAATACCTTGTAAATCACACTTTGATACCGGCCATTCGTTAGGTTCCTTACTAAACCAAGGTGGACCCGTCCACCAGATTTTTGTTGAAGCCAAAAGAGACGGTGGAATTCCTCGAGATGCGACGTCAGCTGGGTTGCAATGATTCCATCATTTGAATGGGATTGACGATATGATTTCAGCTGTCCTATTACTAACGAAATCCGACCATTTTTTGTGTGGAGACTGAAGCCAATGGAGAACGATTGACGAGTCTTAAGATCATTTGCCTGAAAAAATGATTTCATTTTATTAACAAGGTGTGTAAGAAGAACAGGTCCGCAAGCTCAAGTCTCGGAAGGGACAGGACTTGTACTGGTGCGACCTTACT
Source organism: Volucella inanis (assembly GCA_907269105.1). Classification (NCBI taxonomy): domain Eukaryota; kingdom Metazoa; phylum Arthropoda; class Insecta; order Diptera; family Syrphidae; genus Volucella; species Volucella inanis. The sequence goes on along the minus strand of OU026153.1, from coordinate 94,404,872 downwards.
CTTGACTGCCACCAACGATAAAGATATTTCTCCGGTTACGCTTATACTCCGACAGTACACGATCCAATGACGGGAGCTTGTTATTCCATATGGCTCTAGGAACACAAATAGTTTGAACGAGGTGAAGCTCCTCCCGAATAGTAGTCCAACGATGTGCAAGAGCACATCACCCTTAAAGATGGGGTGGTGTGGTAAATAGTAGTGGTTTGTCTGTTGTTCTTGAAGTTCATTCAATGGGATTTCTTCCATATGACCCAGCGATATGTATTCGTTCATAAAACGAGAGTATTGAGTTTTGAGGACAAGATTGAACAGAAAACTTCGCTCAGTAGAGTAGAAACGATTTAACGATAGATTAAACGAGTTACCTACAGTAAGTGGTAGTTGGAAGATGTATTTCCCATCTGGGTGACGAGTGTGTGTTGAAGCGAAATGCTTTTCAGCTTGTTTTTCCTCGACCGATAAAAAAGGTTCATTATGAATCTCTTCTAAATGCCAAAAACGTTCAAGATCAAACTGCTGCGAATAGTCTAGTTGAGTACAATGTGCCTTTACCCCCATATATCTTTGTGTATGTTGTTCAAAGCTGCCAGCAATCACCCAGCCGAAAATAGTTGGTATGGAATTAGGAGCACCTCCGACGGTTTGTTTCGATGGCCCGTCGATAATGCTGAAGACTTTATCCGACTCAATTAAAATGTCAATTGGACCAGGTATACCGAAACTTGGATCCGCCAAATTCATCGAATGACAAGCAGCAGGATACGATATTTATTGTGGTTGAAGGAAGTAATGACGTAACATTCGATGTTAATATTGTTTGAGTCAAATCTCGAGTGTAAATCTAGGTTAACCAAACCGTTGGTAACACCTGCTGAAGTTGATGCAACTCCCATAATTCGGATGCGAGATTTCCTGCGCGAGAGTCCTATGTGTTGAGCACATTGCTCAGTTACGAAAGAGACTTGGGACCCTGTGTCCAGAAGCACACGAATATGTTGATAAACTCCTTGTTTATCACGAGTTTTAAGCACAGCAGTAGGAAGAATAGAAGTACGGTGATTAGCTTCGAGGTAATATAACGATACGGTTGGATTGTTCAAATCCTGTGGCGAATACGATGAATGAGGAGAAAGCGACAAATGGTGCGAAGGCGACGGATGATGACGTTGAACCTGCCTTGAACTGAGATTTTGTGGCGAAGTTGTTGTGTTTTGTGTAGGATGCACCAGGGTGTGGTGACGAGAATTGCATGTTTTACACCGAAAATTGGAACGACATTTATTTGACGAATGACTAGGTCGAAGGCGGTTAAAGTATAAACGGCGGGCAGTGATCTCTAACCCGATGAATATTTTGCAGTAGGGAAGAAGATGATCTTCTTTGCATTCTGGACACCCTGCTTTGGCTTCCACCATGTGTGAACGAACACTGCTTTGCAGTTTGATGGTTGTTTTAGCAGCACGAGTTGAAGTAAAGCAGAATTCTAGACAGCTACACCGGTTTTATAAAAAGTCTAGTAATTGGTTGATGGTACAGTTACCATGCGATCCGACCTCTTCCGCCCAGGCCTGTTTGGTCTCGTGGTCTAACTTTTGGAGTGAAATATATATGAGCAAAGGGTCTCTCGAATTAGAGCCGAGAGCTTTTAATCCTCGACACGTCTCGTCTGCTCCATCCGTCAGTTTGCGAAGAGACTGAGCGTTTGGTGAATTACATGGTAACAAAAGAAAAGATTGTACGAATGACTGGATGATTAAGTGTTTTTTGTTAACGCGCGCCTCGAGTTTGTCACATGCTTCAATATAATTGTTTTCGGAACATGGGATGTGTTTTATTAGATTAGCAGCGTCTCCAGCCAAAAAGGATTTCAAATATTGAAAGTTTTGAGTCGCAGTTAACGATGGATTGCGATCAATTGTTCCCGTAAAGAGATCTTTGAAACCTGGCCAGTCTTTGTAATCACTACGAAAGATAGGAAAATGTACGGATTTAGGATTCTTTGCATTGTTTTCATCTAATTTATTTAAAAATAAGAGAAGCCAATTTCTCATCAATTGATTGATCAGTTGTGGCGTTCGATTTAGAAAATTCACGAATTGCACTGGTAATTAAAGCGTGTGCCAGGCAGTACTTATCTTCGTACTCGGCAAAGTCTAGCTCCGGATCTACGAAATCTGCATCATCGCAAAGATCGTATTTGTCATGAAGAGATGTGAAACTAGACGTACTAGTAAGACGTACTAAATGAATCTCTAACATAGCAAGTGTTGTAAATTCATCAAAAGTTTTTGCAAAGGAGTGCGCCCTTGTTACCACCGCCTTGGCATGACCTCATTTCACTTTAATGGCATTAATTATGTTTTCTAATTAATTAATCACGATTGTATAACAGTTAATAATGTTTTTTGCAGTCACCGAGTCAACCCAATTTCCGAAATAATTTTGATATTATTTTTGATTATATGCACTGATAATTAATTAATACTAAATTCAGTCATGTAACGGCTTTAAATACATAATCGTGTATATATGTATATGATTGGCAGACTACCACACCTTGTGGTTAAAGACACGTGTTTTAAATATATATAAAAGCGATATATGTACGAAACCGTATGTGCCAAAAAAATTCTTGAAAAATCTACCAGTAAAAGAAAATACAGAAAAAAAGTCGTGCGAATTTCCGCCACGAGGAACAGCCAATCAAACAAACCTGCAGCAAACCATTAAACAAATTAATTGAACTTTGATTAAGATCACTAACACTGATCACAGAATTAATCCGGCTCAAAGGACCATGTGTATGGCTTTGATTTACGTAAGTGGACTGTATGGATTTGTGTTTAAAATGATATTGTTGTTTAAATGTTTTGTAAAAAGATTCTACTAATTGTTTGTATAATGTGTTAAATATTTGTTTTTTATTTTTTATTTAATTGTATATTGATAATGTGATTAATATGAATGTACCTAGTGTAATGTTTAATTAATTATTTATTTTATATTACAAATTACTTGTCTGATGTGCTCTGGGTAGAGGTCCAATAGAAAAAAGAAAGATCTTCTACTTGTTGTAAGCAAAGTGAGCGATTAAGAAAATGAGTACAAAGCAAACATAAAAAAATAGCAAAAAGTTACGTGAACATTTTGTAGAAAGAAACAACTAGGTAACAAAAATTAGAGAGCGAGTACAATGACAGAGTAGGAACAATTGTTAGGATATGTTTCGCGTTGTTTGACAACTTGTTGATTTAGTACTGAACAATTTCCTACTCACATCAGTAGTGTGGTGCAACAAAACAAAATAGAAATCTGTCATACAACCATATAAAACCTTTAAATAACAATGTATCAAAGACTGTGTTTCGACTGAAGGTTCAATATAGTGATCCGAAATCAAGAAACACAACTCAATAACCCAGCCTCAAACTTTAAAAGTAATAAGTCGTATACGGTGTCGAAGATGGACACCAGGGTGGGTTCTGGTATATTTGTTCCAAACACTAGAATACAGCATCTACTGGGAAAAAGTACCAGCGCATTTTAGGTAAAATACATGCCATACAGATATGCGCCAATCTCATCCTCGATAAGGAATGAAGGGTGTCCCCGCCAATATACTAACGGACAGTCAAGCAGCCCTTAAACCATAAGGCTCTAACTTCATTGACTGCAAATCAGTCTTTCACTACTTCAATACATAAAAAGACCTCTCCTATAAGAACAAAGTAAGACTTTGTTGGGTGCCTGGTCATAAAGTTACTGTCGGAAATGAAAAGCCAGTTTGTCGGGCAAGAAACGGTTCGGCTGATTTCGAATTCAGAATTAATTCAACAATAAGGAGTTAGGAGAACCACATGTATATTGCATTGAGAAAACATCCCAGAGCTACGCCAGGCTGAAAGCCTAAAAACCCTTCCAGAACAACTACAATTCAGAAGGGGTGATATCAGAAGACTGGTTGCATCTATAACCGGGAACTGCTACCTTCGATACCACCTATAAAAGTAGGTCTTATTCGGGAAACTGGATGTCGCCTTTTCATGGAAGACGACGGAACTGCGGAACACATTTTATATGAATGCATGGTACTAAGTGCTTTCAGGAGAATATTTTCTCAGAAAAATTTTAATCCCTGGGGAAATTCTCCAAATTTTTCTATGGATATGCATTAATAAAAACAAAAAAAAAAAAAGTAAATAATCAAAACGATGGGAAGAAAATATATTAAAGCATGGGGCACTTACATTTCTAAGATCGGCTAATCGATGCTAACGATGCAGACTATCAAATAAATTATAATAATAAATGAAAATAAATAATAATAATTACAATAAAAGTTCGCAACGCAATATTGTTAGATTTTGCAGAATGGCTATTTGCTACTCAAAGTAGAGTGTACCAAATTAGCGAATTCGTAGGTTTTCCTATTCGAAACAAAATAAAGTAGTGGCCCTGGATTTATTGGCGATTAATGTAGGGGCCCAAATTATTAATAAATACTTTTGAAACACATTACTAAATTATATAAAACCAAAGGCTTTTACCTTAACAGTACATTCTTAAGCTTATGTTTAGTTCTGCCATTACAACTAATTGGACGTTTCCTAATTTCTATCCCGCTCACGCTTTTTGTATGAAATAATTTATTTAATGTTTTAAGTGTGCTAACAAAACAACCTATTCTTGCGATCCGGTCGTCTGCTATTGTTTTCCACGACGTTGTCAGTTTAACGTTCACTGCTACTCATTGTTTATTCGCCGGAAAAATAATTTTTTATTTTCTGTTTTTATAACGACACATTTGCAGTGGCCTTTTCTGTAATTGGTATCATGCTCTTTGATTCGTTTTTAGCAAAAGATCGATATTTCACCTCAAAGACTATAGAAACAATTTCTGCTTTTTCTGACACGAATGCAAAGAGATTTCTCCGTCCCACAAAATGCTCGCAATAAAGTGCGGCGAAAATAAAATATGTTTAAAAAAAGTTGGAAACCAGTTTTCGAAGACTGACGATGTCACAATAAGTGTTGAAGACTTCTCCAGTATCATTGATCAATTTTAAAAAACACATTTAAAATTTTATATACACAACTGGCACATTTCACAGAACTCTTAAATTCTACTGATATTTTCAATATTGATGATGTGAAAAGTGTTATTAATGGTAATGTAAAATCGGTTCTTAAATCCTACAACTCTTTCTTTACAGACGCTTTGAATTCTCTTAAGTCCGATATCGATATTTATTTTCAAGTTTCAGCAAACATTATAACTAATACTATATCCAAAGTAAATGATGTGAGCAATGAAGCCGCAGTATCTCATTTACTCCTTGGTGACACTGCTGACGATACCAGATCGACGTACAAATACAGCCTCAATTTAGCGCAGTGTACAATACATCTCTGTTGCTGAATTGCTTGAGAATGCTGTAATCATACCTCAAGAGACTTCTTTACCGCCATCTGGAGTTTTAAGGTGGGAACATTTCCCTTGTTTGTTTGAATCGATTCCTGCCCTCCACATCTCCTATTCTCTCAATACTCTATCACAAAACACCTTTACTCATAAAATCTAGTCTTCCCAGCGGTGTATTTTTCATTCTTACACCCAGCCCCCTCCTTACTAAAAGCCAAATCGGTGCCAACATGTGTTTAAATTTCACCCATACCCTCAGTCCTTCCCGTCTTCGTCGGTTGAATTACCTCGACGGTTTTAAAAATTCTGCGTCTCCAATCTTTATACTTCTGTTATGCTGTAAAGCTATCCACTGTAAAGCTTACTCGGCAACTAGCCGAGTCCGGTAAGATTGCCTCTGAGCTATGAACCTGTATTCTTTTACTTTTTTAGTAAATTTTGGTTAAAGACAAGCGTAAGATTGCCTCAGAGCTATGAACCTGTGTTCCTTCACTTGCTTAGTAAATTTTGGTTACAGACAAGCGTAAGATTGCCTCTGAGCTATGAACCTGTGTTGTTTCACAGGTTAGTAAATTGTGTTTATAGACAAGCGTAAGATTGCTTCTGAGCTATGAACCTGTGTTCTTTTACTTTCTTAATAAATTTTGGTCATAGACAAGCTTAAGATTGCCTCTGAGCTATGGGCTTCATTGTAGAATCGTTAGACAGAGGGTGAAATAGACAAGCCGAATGAGGCCCCTGAGCTATGTCATCCGTTAGATGAAATATAATATTGTACTTAATTGTGTGATTGAAAGATGTAATATAAAAATTTACAGATCTCCGTCAGCTGTGTCGTGGACCGTTGCTTACCATGGCGGTGATGGACGATTTCCATTGGTAAAGAAGCATCAAAGATTCTATTTGTTGCTGTGACTTAACTGAATAAAGTGAATAAATAAATGAATTCTTATGTTTAAAAGTTGATGATTAATGATTAATTTTTTTGTTTCAAGTGCACAAAAAGAGGATAGTATTAGAATAAAACTAAATAAATCTGTAGTTAAAAAACACTAAAAAGTACGCCTTAATAACAAATCGAACTAAAAAAGCAGAAAATAATTTTAAGGGGATTCTTATGTGACCACTTCGCAAAATCAATTTTTTTTTTATATTTCGATAGTAATATCTATCGAATAATAAATAATAATAATAATTTGAATAACATCAAAAATATGCTGTGAAAAATTTAGACCGAATTCAATAAGTTACAACTCATAGTCGCCGACGCGCCATAAGCGACTTGTCTGCAGCGCGTCAGGCCTGCAACTACTACAATACGTTTCTATCGTTTTCACCGGATTTTTATACCTGCGTACAGAGTTTTCCTTAGGTCAAAAAAATTGTCAGAAAATGATGCGTATGAAGACACTGAATTGTTATTGTATGGTCCAGGTATAGCAGATTAGTGTAAGTGTACATTTTCCATGAAAGCTCTGCTCTTGAAATTTTAAACGCATTTTTCTCGAAACATTATTTTCTATAACTATCATGGTCCTAAAAAAAAATATTCAATCGATTGCTTTGAAATTTATAAATGTTATTCTACTCATTAATAGTTATGGTCCGTACCAAAATTGCTTATTTTTGAAAATATTTTCTTATTTTTTTTTAAAGATTGTAAAAAAAAAAAAAAAAAAAAAAAAAAAAAAAAGATTTTCGAAAATTTTTTCTACAATAATTTTTTTTTTATGAAATTGATTATTTTTGGTAGGGACGATAGCGACAGACCTACTGAACAATAACTTATTCGATTTTTTCGTTTCAGACAACATAAACAGCCGCTATTAACATGAATAGTGACCTGCTCTTTTTGGTGTCTAATTTAATTAAAATATATATATATATATATATATATATATATATATATATAAAATGTAAAATAAGAAAAAAACAATTTTTTTTATATAGTTTGAGATACAAATAGAAACATATAAATAAATTAAAATGATTGAATTTTATTTTCTTATAAAAAAAAATCCCTAAAAAGAGGTAAAATTTATTCATTCATTCATATTCACGTGACAATACCCACTTAAATTATTGACATTTTATTCAACAGCCATAGAAAGTCTACGTACTCAATATACAATCTTCAATCACTTTTAATGATTCTAAAATAAAAATAAAGTGATAAAAGGAAAATTAATTTTTATTATACCATATTTTTTAATAACTCTATTTTTAGGAATAGATACTACTGGTATACTTACAACAATCAGTATCAAACACCGCACGCTTTTTCTACAAGCTGATATCCTTTATCCCTTATGAAAAGCGTTAGTTTATACTTTAACTTTGTAGAAAAAGGACTTATCTAATACTTTTTTGAGTAGACTTTAAGCCATTTAACTTTTTAAAGCATTAACCATTTAAGGCATGAAATGCGTCAAATTTTCCATATATTTACTTGTTATTTCTTACTATTGCATCCAAGCAGAGGGCTACGGAATGGAAAATGGAACTCTTAGAGTTAAGTTCTCGACGCAGCAAACTCTTGAATAAGTGAGCAAATCTGTGCCGGGAGATGTTCTGCATCTGCATCTGCATCCTCATAACCATAACCCTGGACTTGACACTAAAAAATGGAAAATCTACTCACACAGGGAGAGAAAGAATCCGGAAAACAAGGACGGCTCTTCTCATGTTGTGGGCTTAGATAAAGCTTCCTTCGAGACAATTAAGTCTAAGTATGACTCACGTCCCTATCTGCACCTTGGAAGGGATATTTTCCACTTTGTTTCCAAGTGAGTGCGAATAAAAGACGACTACAACTATTCTGTGTAATCAAATCAACCTTCAACTTTCCAAGTCCGCCACTGTATCCCTAGGTAGGAGGCTCTCCGTGTTGAATAAAAACCCCACATAATATCCATACAGGAACCCTGTGTATAGAATAAACGCATCTGCGTTTTCGGATGTTTAAGGGGTTTCACACCACTTTATGTGCCGAACTCACTCTTACCAATTTGTGCAATTTTGTAATAAAGATTTTGTTGCTGCAGACATAAGCTACGAAGCTAGCGGATTCCCTATGATTTCTTACTGCCGCCACACCAGAAGGCGATAGTAGAACTCATTGAGTATTGGTGTTCCAAAAAGATGAGACTTATATTAGCTTTAGCTCAGAACACCTTCTGGGGCAGTAGCAAAAGCAACGTGAGAGTTAATCATTTCCTGGATTTCATACTGATTGTATATTAATGGAATCTATATACATAACATGCATATATTTACATTCAATGCAATGTAACAAAACTACATAAACACATACAGATGTAACCTGTTTTATAAATATGAACTCAGTTGTCACAAGACCGTTCAGTCTTCGTAATAAATGTTGTCATTAATTGTAAAAGAAGGTTTATGTTTTATTTTTTCCCAATACATACTATCGTCTGACCTGGCTTTCAACAATGTTGGCTCACAGTCAACATTTGTTACGAGAGTAGGGCAGCAAGTAATTGAAAGTTATATCGGAGATCTCCATGTCAGATCATAGATACATCGAATTCATAATCGGATGCGAGGTCTCGAACATGCTGAAGAGGAGGAATCCGCATAAAATCAACTGGACATGATTTAAGGAGAAGTTCAACTAATATAATAGTGCTCCTCTTAAGGACAAAACAAAAGCTTGAAGAAGCTGTTCAGAACATGAACGGCACCCTCACCAGATGTTTCAAAATGGCATGTGTAGTTCGTAAGCAATCCTGCTAATCGCCTGTTCCTTGGTGGAACGCTGACCGCCAGCGTCTGCGTAAAGAATCTAGAAGACTTCTAAACAGGTCGCTTAAGACTAATTTGAAGAAAGATTGGAATCTTTACAAATCAAAGCGAAAGGATTTTAAGAAGCTTACTTTGACTTCGAAGAGCGCCTCTTACAAAGCTTTTTGCAAAAAGATTGAAATTATCGGTAAAAAAAGTGGGCTGGTGAAAGCGTTCAAAAGGGGAAGATCAACCAGGCTGGAACCACTCAGAAAATCTGACGGTACCTATAAAAAGTCGAAAGCAGAGACTCTTCGTTTGATGCTCGAGTCTTACTTCACAGTCACTGGTCTAAAGGATAAAAGCAATTTTGGTGAATAGGACATTGATTGCGGATGCTGACTGCGCCCAATATATGGTCGCGGGTTTAAGCAGGGGCTGCCCGCAAGGTGGCGTTTTGTCTCCACGGTTATGCTGCATGTTTGTCGGCTCACTATTCAGCGCGCTCAATAGTTTTTAAATCTATGTACAAGCATACGCGGATGATGTAGCTGTACTGTCTAGGGCAGGCAGCCATAAACGTGGTCGACGACTGATGCACTAGTAATGGGCCTTCGGTCAATCCTCTCAAAACTGAGGTTGGTATCTTTACGAAAGGGAAGAAGCTGACTGGTCTGACTCATCTAGTGCTTAAAGGCATTACCATCCAATTCCCCAAAGAAGCTAAGTACTTGGTTGCTATCTGGATAACAAACTTCTCTGGACTAATCATGTTAAGTTTGAAGCATCTAAGGCGCTATAGGCCTTCTGGAACCGTAGCCAAACTCCGAAGGCATATTGGGCACAGTGGGACTCGCTTTTTTGATTTGCTGAAGAGTAAATAAGAAAGTGTAGATGGAAAAACATCTCGTATGTAGGTAATCTTTCCACGGTCCAGAGTCAATCAAGTACTCCACGAAATACATGACGGAATCTCAGGAGGTCACTTGGGAATAAATGAAACTTTGGAAAAGGTAAGGGAAAGCTTCTATTGGCTAAGTGTTAAACAAGATGTCGAAAATTTTTGCAAAAAGTGCATAGAGTGTGCGGCTACCAAGGGCCCAAAAGTAAAGACACAGGGACGAATTGAACAATACAATGACGGAGCAACATTGCATACCCATCGACATAAGTTTTCGAAACCTTTAAGGGTAACTAATACACCCTCGTGGTCATGTACTACTTCAGTAAGTGGCCCAAAGATGAAAAAGCTTACAATCGGGTGAGCAGATCTGGCGTCCCAATGGTGCTACACTCCGATTAAGGACGACACTTCGAATTAAAAGTCTTCCAGGAAGTGTGTAAAGAAGAAATGAGAGGTACCGATGTACACTGTTTTTAAATGTTTGCATGTTATAAATACCAGGAAGAAGAGGGCAGGGCAGAGCGTTCCATAAGCGAGTTGTACGGCTTGGGAAGGAATCATGATATTTTAGACTATGTCCGAAAGTGGCCTTGGGGGTATATGATGAGCATTCACAGCGTGACGGGTATTACGCTTGAAGGTTTGAATCCTACCCAGCAGATATAAAGCTGTTTTATGAGCGCCTGACCAGATGTGTACATTGTACTCCAATTTTGGGCTTATGAATGCCTTCAGGCCAGATCACAGGGGGTGCAATATTTTTTACATCGCTTAAGAAAATTAAGACATTTTTGATAACATGGAATATGTGGTCATTCCACACATACCGAGAATGGTATGTTTTTTGGTTTCGACGATGTAAGTGCTATTCACAGATAATGACTGAGTATATATATTTCGCCTTCATAACAGGGGACAGCATTGAGTTTTATAACCACTCTGTTCACAGTTCTCCAATTGGCTGTGCTGTTAATATCGGAACTTAACGAGCTTTACATATGCTGCCATTCCCGTTCTAAAGCTGAAAGCGGGGACGTGAATCTGAGAACTAATATAAAAAGCAGAGAGTACTGTTATCAGCAAAAGAGTATATTGGATTAGAATTAGTAGACAAGAGATCATTAATGAAAATTAAAAAGAGTGTCGGAGATAAAACGGAGCCCTGAGGTACACCAGCATTTATTTTGTGAATATCAGACTTGAAATCCTCTAGTACAACTTGAATTGAACCTTTCGAAGGGAAGAAGAAAGTCATCGATTCCAAAAGCACCCATTTTCAACAAAAGAGTTTGATGCCAAACTCTGTCAAATGCTTTAGAAATGTCAAGTGCAACTATCTTGTTTTCGCCAGATAAATATACGCTTTGGTTCCACTTTTCGGTGAAACATGTCATGAAATCAACAGTAGAACTCTCGCTACGAAAACCGTACCGCCGGTCATTGAGAAGTTTTTGAGTTTGGAGATATTTCATGAGTTGACGTTTTATAAGCGTTTCCATGGTCTTGAAAATGCTGTTTTCCATCTGCTTGGAAAGAGTCCTAAAGAGTAGGAACACCTATTCAGAACATGGGGAGATATACCCTCTGGACCACCGGATTTGTGAAAGTTAAGTACCTTTAGAACACTTGCTACTACACGATTGCCGAAGTGGATACGTTCAATTGAAGATTCGACGCACAAGAACAAAGAACTATGTAAAAGTGTTGATCTGCCCGCAAGGACTGCAGCAAGCAGGTTGGCATTATCAGATGAAATATCATTGTAAATGAGTATTTTGATGGACGATGAGGGAGAACGATCTAAATTTGATGTTTGGTAAGCTACATCACTACGCAATTGTTTTTTTTACGCTGCGCGGTTATATTTCTTTTTTCTTTGCACAGTACAAAAGAATTTACTGCTCAATATGTGCACTCGTCGGTGGTCCACTCGATATTGGAGTTGAGTCCCACACGATGATTCGGCAAATATTTCACCTTTACTCTGATTTCCTCTGATCTTCAACTTGTAGATGATACTAATATCGGTCAGACAATTAACACCCTTTGACACCGACGTAATGTCTCCTGTCTCACTTTCTTTTATCACTATTTCTACCACCAGCGCCAGTAGCATTTCGCCCCTTCAATTCTTTAATCCTAACTCCCGTATCGCTATGAACCCTCATCAGTATAACCAACCCCACTTTTGGACGCACTCTAAATTACATAAGCGACATCCACGAAATATCATATGTTCAGTAGATATTTTAATATTCGCAACAGTTGAGCTGCCCTACGTATTTAATTTTTAATTTTCTCTTCTTACAATAATTCTGTATATTTTATATATTTTTGCTAGTTATAACAATTTTTACATTTTCGAACACATACTAAACGTGAAGAAATTGTAACAAATTTTGCACTCAAAAAAAAAACAAATTTTCTCCTTAATTGTCAGAATGACAGCAATTTTACGTAACGTTTACTATGTACGCGTTATATGGATGAAGTCAATTTTGAAATGGGAGACGGATTAACATTGTTGACAATTCACACGTATTCACATATAGAGTCACACAGGTACGTGCAATCAGCTGTAAGGCGTTTTTGAAAGTGCCAAATCTGAAAAGATTGCCAACTACGCTGGTTGATTTATGCACAGAATATGATACTAGTGTTTGATTTGAAACTAGCGATAAGTTTTCTTTGCTTAGGTTTGCACTTATCAGTTAAAGAAATATGTTGAATACATTAAGGGATTCGATGAGCGCGGTAGGTGTTCCTATGTGATCTTTAATATAATAACGTTTTTAACATTTCACAAAAGAAACAAAAGCTTTGTGCAAAAGTTGTAAAGCATCAGTTCTTGTTATAAAATTATAAAGCAAAGTTGACACCAGACCTAAAAAACAATATGACAAACAGCGCTTATGACTGAAATACGAAATTTCTTTGCTTTTAGATACTTATTTCAAAACTAAACTAAATGAAAATTCTGGCAATACAAGAAAAGAGTGGGCGGTTGTTAACGGTATTTTAAATAGGAAGAGACCCAAGATTGATAGTTTTAAGTAACAATAATGTTCCTTCTAAAGTTGTTTCTTTATTTAACAACTGTTTTACAATAGAAATATTTATTTCATTAAAGATTTCGATTCAATCGAAGATAGTTTCCAGTTGTACTGTCATTTGGATGGAACTAAGAGAAAATAACGAAAGTTTTTGCTTTGAGTTCTTTACTCCTTTGGAAGTCCAAAAGACCATATTTTTGTCATCCTTTGATATGGTCTCCAATACACTGCTGAAGAATATTTCCTGCAGCGTATCAGATGTTCTATGCTTTATGTTTTATTTTCAACCCCAGCGCCGACACAAAGATTTAATTTAAAACTCAAGGGCGTTTATTCTCTAAATAGTTAAATTCATTATTTATCGTACATACAAACGTTATTCCTTTTTTAACTATTTGGTATTTCGTGGCGGCGTGGCTGAGGCTTGGGTGTCTTCGAACTATTGTCCTTTATTTACTTTTTTCGATTTTTTTTTCGCATATGTCAAATATGCATTTCGCAAAGGAGCGCGTTCAGACCTTGATTAGCGATTTCTACAATGGGTGCGTTCGCTTGAATTTCCAACACCACAGTCCCGAGCTATTACAAGAATCTTTTTTTTAATATTTTATGGGTACGGCATTCGTCTAATGCTAAGTGTTAACCGTAGAATACCTAGCTTTGTTATTCAAAAAATTACAAATTATTCCTTTAAGGCACCTTTATACTTATAAAGTTTTGAATTTTTTTTGACAAATCGGGGTAAACATCTGCAAGATTTCGTGAAAACCACAACTTAACTATAAACAAAAGAAATTTTTCAGTAGTACCAATTGCAAGAAAAACACATTTCCCCGCATTTACTTTTTTTATGTACTTTATTGGGGTTAACCAATTTTTGCATGATTGTTTTTTACCACTCGTAATTATTGGAAATTCTAGAATCTGTGTCAGCGATTTATTTATCAAGTATCTTTTAGAGAGTCTAGTTGTGTTTTGTGCAGGAAAATAACCATACTAACCATTGAAGTAAGTTTGCTTTTTACTTGTTTTTGTACTATTTGTTAGAAATTACGTTAGATTTATTCATATTATAGATAATGAAGAGTGAAAATATTGAATTAGAAAGTTTAGCGCGTACATTTGACGAGGCAGATGAGCAAAATATTTTCAATGCATTTGCAAATGATGATGATGATGAAGAAGCAGATCCGACATACCAACAAATTTCAAACGAGATAATCATAGATTATGAAGACGAAGAAGAAGACAATGAATGGGAAAATGAGGCTGATGTTGCTGTACTTGATAGTAATGACTCCTACCCAGCAAAATAAGGCACCATATGGATGCAAATTCAGCCACCAAGCTCACAAATTCGTGATCATAATGTGAATATAACCAAAGAAAACCGGGCATTTGATAACAGCAAATGATCCGATACAGATATTCAAATCCATTATCACGAAGCCGATTGCATTGCTTATTTTACGAAAAACAAACCGAAAAGGACAACAAGTAAAAAAGGAATGGAATGATGCTCACCCTTAGGTTGCAAAAACAGTGGCAACCTTTCAATATGATGGAGATGGATGCATTTTTGGCAATAACTTTGCATGCTGGACTGTGCCAATAACATAATGAGCCAGACAGATGCCAGATGCAATCGAACCTAGAAGCAGATTACATTACACACGATTCTTTGACAGTCGATGAACAACTGTTTCCTTACAGTTATTTCTGATGAATTAACCATATCGTTCATTAGTCTACATAAATAAAGGTCCCTATCCACGAATTTTCATACCCATGATCTAGCCACTCTCTAACTACATGGCAGCATTGTGCTGATACACAATGGATGGTCTTCGTTCCAGTGATGTATCATTTGACAGTTCTGATAATTTGCTTTACAAAAATTCTAGGTAGAGATTCGAATTAAGTCTAGAAGAAAGACGGTAGGGTCCACTCATTGACGTTGAGCTTATATTGAAAACCTCTATGTTTCATACAGTGGAGATTGCTTTTTCAGTGTTTCCATCCTTGGTGAATTGGCACACATTCGTTCATAGTCCAATAAAGTCTTTACAAAATGTTAGTTCGGAATTCCAAACGCTTCCATAATTCCCCAGGTTATAGCTTCTATACTAGTATATGATGGAATGCATGTTGGATGGAATATCGAGCTCTGCAGACATAAGTTCTGCTTAGATTAAAATGTCTGCTTAGTTGCCTAAGATGGATGATTTCTGACGTCATATTAAATGTCTTTGCAGCTGCGAACGCCTTCTGATAAAGCAGGATGTGAGTCTCTCGTGATTTCTGCATTTTTCTGTTGTGGAAATGTCCTGCCATTTGAAGCAGCCCTAATAAGGCATCGTTTCAGATATTTCAATCTCGCTCGTTGACCATAACCGTTGCAGAAACCAGGGACTTAAATCGTGTGTGCGTATTTTTGTGTTAAAAAATAGATCATAGAGGATATTATGAATTAATATCAATATCTCGGTTTAAAGCAACAACCTGGTCATGAATATAATTTTGAATTCTTTTTATCATATATTATTTCGTAAGAGATCTGCCTACATCTTTTTTAGAAAAAGGGTCAGTAATTTTTTTTTTGACCTAAAAAAATCGCTGTTAACCACCTATTTTATAAGAAAAAATATTAGTTAATATTATATGACTGCTGTAAAAAAAAACCCATTTTTTCAGTTCTACAGTTTGAACAGGTTGGATAGTACCTTGAAAAGAACTGACAAGAGATGAAACGACTTGACCCATTTTCTTGTTTGTAAATGTTTACTAGGTACACATTTCAAAGTTGCAAAAAGTGGGGGATAAAATCTTAAGTTTAAAAAAACAATCACTTTTGGCCTTTAATAACTTTTAACACTTCGATTAGGTTACCTGTGAAGTAAGATTCGAGCATGAGATGGAGTCTTTGCTTTCGACTCGATATAGGTACCGTCAGATTTTCTGAAAGGTTTCATTCTGGCAGATCTTCCTCTTAAGTGACATGTTTAAAAGTTTCCTGAATTCTGGAAGACGCTGCAGGTCTGCGTTCCACCAAGAAACGGGCAATCTGTAGGATTGCTTACTAACTGGACATGCCATTCTAAAATATTTGGTGAGGGTGCCGTTCTGAACACATTCCTCAAGCTTTTGTTTTGTTCTAAACTTAGGCGGAGCAGTATTGTATTTGAGCTCTTCCTTAAATCTGGTCCAGTTGGTTTTACGCGGACCACGCGTTCGATTCTGAATTAGATGTATTTATGGTCTGACATGGCGATCTCCAATAGTACGTTCCAGCTTATAATTTCCTTAACATACTTGTTGGATGAAGTTAAGTCGATTACTTGCTGTCTTACTCTCGTTTCAAAAGTTGGCTGATAGCCAACATTGTTGACAGCCAGGTCAGACGATAATTTGAAATTCAGGAGAATGATTACTTTTTACGTTACATTTCCTACTGCCACAGAAGATGTTTTGATCATAAGTATCGCAGCATATGATAGTGATCTGTGCTTCCGCTTCCTTACGGTTGCAGTGTTCATATTTGACTCCGCATAGCCGACGACAAAGGGCATCAGTATTTAAGTTTTTGTGATTATGTTGAATCTATCATGGGTCGAAAGCAATTGTAATGGACCGTCGTCCACCTCAAATCTGAGTTGAAAAAGTGAAACCTCAGCAGCATTCGGGGAGAGAACGACTTGATACTCCAACATGAAGATGCTTTGAGCAACTAGGGACACGATCCAGACTTGTTCTCATTTGACGTTGACGAGGGAAACAAATGACTACCGGCAACGAAATGTCTGCTATGCAACCTCGAACATAGCAACAGTTTGGAACAAAAATAAATGAATAAATGAACCACAAAGTTAAGCAACTGACTCGAGCTCGACACAGTCCGAAAACGAGATTGTTCTTTAAGTGGCACCCTTAGTGTGATTTTTGGAAATTTTTATAGATCAAAACTACTGCATCAAATGTCTTAAAATTTAGAGGATGTATTTATACATAAATAATGAATATACACTGGAAAAAATTAAATTTCCAGCAAGTAATTTGGTATCTCTTAAGTCACAAAAAAAGGTCCTTCACTGCTGTAGTGATTGTGACTTTCACCGTAGATGAAATAAAAAAAAAAAAAAAAAAAGTTATTAAACTAGTAAGTATTGCCCATACCCAGGATTGTGAAAAAATTGAAATTTAACGAAATGGCAGAGTTTTGAAAAAAAAAGTCGAATTTTGCCCGAAAACTTGATGATTTTTGGCCCGCCAAAATTATATTTTTATACAATCGAAAAAGCTGGAGAGTCATTGCATGAAGAAACAATATATGAAATAAGCAAAAATCAAAGCAATCAGATGATTTGTCTTTGAGTTACAACTGCAGCAAATTTTAAAAAAAGTAGTTTCGAGAAAAACTCGTTTAAGGATAAAAAGATAAAGATAATACCGCTGAGCTGCTACTCTTTAGAAGGCTGTAACTATTGTAAAAACTATTGTGGAAAACTATTTGAGATATGCATTTGAAATTTTAGTATGTTATTTTTAAAAGTATAGATTATAGAAATATGAAAAAAAAAAATCGATTCTATATCGACCACAATGTAAACGAGTCATGCAACGCCATTCGAAACAGTCTAGGGTATAAAGATCAAGAATAAAATATTCCACCTCAGTAATCTGGATCAAAAACAGTTTAACCCGCTAGAAAAATTTATTGGTGAGTGTGATGATAGGAGATGCACGACTAATCCGTCAATCTGCAAAGCGTTTTTCATTGGTGAAGCAGAAGTTTTACAAATACTGACGAAGATGAAAATTAAGGGGCTGACTGAAGAATCGCAGATTTCCTACTGGTCCTCATGAAGAAGAAAAACGGCGGAATGAGGTTTTCTGTAGACCTCCGATCAATGCCACCAAAGGGACAGCTACCCACTTCCGAGAATTGATGACATTTCGGATACGCTTTTTGCTGCAAAATTGTTTCAACACATGACCTGAAGAGCGGCTCCTGGCTGGTTCAGTAAGAAAACCGTCTTCACTTCACGAAAGCAGACTTTCGTAGTTTACTGTGATGCGTTCAATGAAACGCATATTTTAATGGGTGGAGAAACTATTTGTTGTGTGTTTATGGCATTATCGTCATAGGTAAGACGTTCGAGGAGCATTATGAAAACCCAAAAGAATACTTTGCGAGTCTGCAAAGCGCTCATTTGAAGCTAAACCCAAAAAAGTGTGACTTGTTTCGTCACGGAGCGTTGGTGTCCATCCACTCTACATGATCAAGCCATCTCAGACTAGGAAATAAAAAGCTGGGCAGGGCGTTTCATTAGAAATTATTCGTATGTTCGAAAGTAGGCTTGAGGGTGTACTGATGAACATTCATAGCTAGACGGGTGTATGGTTAAAAGTTTGAAGGGGCGGAATGCTATTGGAGAACTGGTTGAAAATAGCGATAAGACAAAGTTAGACACGAGACATTTATCATGAATGGTTTAGTTTGCAAATTTAGTAGAACGGAGTAGTATGTTATATTTAAAATTTCCTGTGCAGATTGTTCTCATATTTTTTACTATTCATATGTAAATATTGAAATTTTAGATATTGAATATATGAACTCAAATAACATTAAATATCCATGTGACAAGTGCAGTGTTCTTTACGCAAATCTCTCCAACAACAAACTACGTAGCATCAGTACAACAACTACCACACGTAGAAGTCAAAAATCTGTAAAAAAAACTCCAAACTCTAAACAAGCAACATAAAGCATTGAAACAACCAATACACCAGAGCAAACACATACAGCCGGTACCATCTCGAACCGAAAACTTGAGATCGAAGGAAACTCATCAAATGATGGAACTTACTTGATGTTGGCCCATTACAACAATCACAGCACGATTCCATCACTCTTCAACTTCTTTACGAGGAAATAATAAATTTAAAGAAAATTAACAGCGAGTTAAGAGAGGAAAATGTTGAACTTAAGCGCAAGGTGGTGGATTTGGAGAATAAATTGAACTAGAGGGAACAGGATCTTAAAGAGAATACAGTTAAGGTTGTTGGCACACCTTTTCAATAATGCGCTTAATGTAAATGGCTCTGGCGTTTTAACATTTATGTTAAAACGACAAAAAAAAAAAAAAAATAAAAAATCAGTAAAGCAGAAGCTATTTTCGAGAAAAAAAAATAGAGAAGGAGAAGTTAAGCACTTCGATAAGCACTGGTAAGAAAAAAGATAGGAATTATACGAGGTATGTTCAAAAAGTAAGGTCACTTTATATTTTTATAAAAAAAATTTACTTATTCATCTATATTAATGTTGTCCCCTTCAACGTAATCCTTATTAGATATAATACACTTGCGATACACTTAATCCTCGAAGCACTTTTCACCACCACTTTTTTGTATAATCTTGAGCTCTTTCAGCGATGTAGTTTTTATTTCCTCAATCATTGCAAATCTCCGTCCTTTCATAGGTCTTTTCAGTTTTAGGAACAGAAATTATTTAAATCCTGTGAATATGGTGGGTGAGGCAAGATTTTCATGTTGTTTTTGGCCAAACAATTTCTCACAAGCACCGATGAATGAGTAGGTGCAATATCTAGATGCAAGAGCCATGAATTGCTTTTCCACATTTCCGGACGTATTGCTTCGTCCAAACGGCGCATATCAAGGTAATACTCCTTATTCACCGTACCACCTTGAGGTAAAAAGTTCTGAAGCAGTACGCCACAGAATTCGAAAAAAACAATGATCAAAATTTCGACAGCTTTCACAGCTTCGACCTTATCATTTTTTGTTGATGTGCTGGGACGTCCTGAGCGAGGTTCGTCATGGCATCTTCTCGGCCATCTTGGAAGTGCTTGTACTTGTTGTAAAAAATTGTTTAATTTTAATGCCACTGTCAGCATTTTAAGTGTTTTAGAGCACTTGTTTCCATTTTTTAGACAAAAGTTGATGCAAATTCTTTACACCATTTTTTATAATAATAGAAAATCGCCGTGCCCATCAAAACACATCTAACCTCTCTATATGTAAAAAAAATATGTATGCTATATACTTGAAACTCGGAACATATGTTCGGAACATGTGTACCAACGGGAAAAAAATTAATTATTCAAAAGTTTTTTTTTTTTTTTGAACACACCTCGTATAAAGGATTCTTTAACTAAGTACAATAGAGCCTTATGCATGGCTGATAAAAAATTTCAAATCGAACATAAATATAAATATTACTCTTTCAGAAATTATATAAAATATTACTACGAAAAGTTGATGAGTCTTTAATACGAAAAACGGTGAGGTTGTCGTTATAAAAATTTTCAAAGTTTTAAATAAGATCTAAAATTAGTTTTTCAGTTTAACTTCAATTAACAATCTTGGTTTTGTAAATAACAATCTCAACGTATTAACAGTTCAAAGTAATACAGATATAGTTTTGAAACTAAACCTCATAATCTTAAATCTATTTATATTGTACATCAAAGTATTCGTATCTTGCGGCGTAATTTTCATATTTTGTCTTGTAATTTTGAAACTTTTACATGTATTCCGACTTTTGTATCTGAAATACGAATTCTTTCTTATAAAATTAAAGATTAAAGCTTGCTAAGCTACTCATTTAATGCTTGGTGTAATGATTCGCATTCTTCAGGATGTATTGGTGTCTTTGTGCGTCGAAGTCGAAGTCAAATTTTATAGTTTGACAAGTGCAGATGTTATTAAGTTGTTCGTCTATTTATGTGAAGAAAAATTTAATTTTGTTTGTGTATATAGGTTTCTTTAACAATCTATTAAATTCTTTATTGAGGAATTTTCTGTATTTTTAAATAATGAGTAAACAGCAAATCATTTTGGTGGTATGAATTTAGATCCTTTATCCTCGAAGAGTGCTCTGAACTTTTGTTTTGTTATCAGAAAATGGATTAACATCTTTTGTTAATGATCTTACCGGACCTGTTGCAGGCACTTGTCTTGATCACGTTTTTAGTCGTCTCTCCAAGGTAACTCAAAATGATTGCAAGGAATTACAGACGGACGGGTTTGGTTTTCAAGACATTGAAAACCGTGGAATCCATATTAGAACGTCAAATGACCAAAATTGATTATAGCGGACTACTTTATACTTACTGGGAAGAAGCATATGTTGAGGAAAATTTCTCCAGGGCGTATAACTTATTTTCTGAAAGTGTAGTAAGTTATATTAAAAATTTAACATATACTATCACTAAGAACATACAATTAAGACCCTTGATAAGTAATCTTTTCGTTTCAAAAAAAAAAAAAAAAAAAAATGTGTAAGAAAACTAACAAACAAATAAAATTTAAACATGGTTCTTTATACCACAATAAAATTAGTAGTGCAGCGGGAAATAACGAGAATGGGTGGAGAGTTATTAACTACATCTTTAGTAGAAACGCCAAAAAACAATCTAACAAGTTAGCAACTGAAAAAGATAATATATACGTTACAGATAACGTATATATAGATTACAGATGTAGTTAAATTGAATCAATGACTACTTTGGAGCAGTTGGTCAACATATATCCACTTCTGATTTTTCTTTGTCTTGCAGCTGCTGCACTGATGTTGGTTTTTCGAACAGAGTCTTTATTAGGAATAGTTTTTATTTCGAACCCATTTTTGATCCTAAAATTTTTAAAACAATAAGATCTCTCAAAAATTCCAACGCATGTGTTAGAGATAGTATTTCAAACTTTGTGTTAAAATAAACTGCATTCATAATAGCTGACTGTTTGCTGTTTAAATGAAAGACCTAAAGTTTTTACCATTTAAATCAATTATATACCTTTCAAATTACATTACTGTTAATTAACACTATTTTATGTGTATAACAAACTAATTTTTTCAGTTTACCTATTAAGGAGTAAAGAGTAGAGAACACCGTTTTTAACGGACTTGGATTAACGTAGTTTTATTTGAATATACATATGTTATATATATATATATAGAATCGAAAGCCTTAGTCTATAATTGCGAACTCCAAATTTTGTTTTATACCCTTTAAACTAAATTAAATCTAATTCATCTGTGGTGCTAACATTTGGTCCTTCTGAACTTCTGTGATTTATAAGAGAATTAAATAAGATTCAAAAAATCAAAAATTCCAAATCTTTCATACAGGTACAATCTACATACATATACATACCCTTGACATTGTGAATGGTGAAGGTCGGAGTTCTTTGCCTTACACAAACAAAAGACATTACTTATATCCAATTGTGCTAATCAGGATTTCCGCGCTGTACAACAAATAATTTTACTCAACAGCTGAAGGCATAAAACGTAAGCCCTCATTTTTTCGTCCATATTATTCGTCATGCTAATTTCAAAAAGACGTTAAAAGAATCTCGCCGTATTTCAAATTACTTTTCGAGTCGTCTTTCAATGTTAGAAGACAATTTTGCTACAGCGAAGCGATACTATGAAAAAATAATGTGAGCCAAGCTGGAAAAGGGTATGATTGAGGAAGATTTAATCATAGTGTACGAACAAATGCAAGAGATTTACCTGGAATATCGAAGTGATCGCTTGGATGCTTTTAATAGGAGATCAGGCGATCTTTCCATGACATCTTTGTTTCGTTAATCCATGATAATAAAAAATCAATCTATGAAATTCGAAAACTGCATTATTTGAAGTCAAGTCTTGCTGACGAAGCAGCAAGACTACCTCAACGTATGTCGATAGATGCAGGAAATTATGATGAGGCTTGCGAACTGCTAACAGCCATGTTCGATCACAAAAGAGTATTGGTAAATTCTCAACTTAAGCTATTTGATATTTTACACCTGCGTTAGTAAAAGAGTCTGCACAAGGTATTAAATTTTTGTTAGATGTTTCCTCTGAATGTTTGCATGCGTTGGAATAATTAGAGCTTCCAGTAAAACATTTCTCATTATAATCCAACAGTTATGGGAAGAGAAGCTTTGCCAAGGTAGGAAACAGTTTACAGAGTTTTTAGAGTCAATTTTTAGAACATTGGGGGCTGTAGCGAAGCAAGTAACGTTTCGGTTCAACGCCAAGCCATGGTCGAAATCGGAGGTAACGTCCCAAGGTGTTTCATGCAAAAACACAGTCGAAGCAATTTTCATGCAAGTTGTGTCATGAAATCGCAACATTCACTCCGGAAATTCAACCAATTTTTGGCATGAAGGTGACGCATAAAAACCAGATTGTGCGGCTAATTAAAGTCTGTGAAAACTGTCACGCCATTTCTCGCGTGATTGGTCAAGCAGAAAAAGTTGTTACTTTTGCCACCAGCGACACCACACATATTTACATTTTGTAACAAATACACACACATCTACACCCCAGACTTATTTAGTGCCAGAGACACAACAAAACAAAGAGAATACGCTGCAGCTGGTGGGCGTGAACCCAACGCACCTGTTTTTCATCCAGCTAGCAGTGAACAGCAAAACACAAACACTCGTAATACCTTTTATGTAACTAGAGCATTTTCTTGGCTACCGTAGATATTAAAGTGCAGTCAGTAGATTTTTGGAGTTGGTGGCGTTAATCGACTCTGGATTAGAGGCCACCTTTATCTCAGAATCAGCTGCAACTCTGCTCAGAGTAAAAATAAGGCGCACTTATATTAAAATTTCGGGGCTGGGGAAGGTCTGGTTGGGGCGGCGCTACTCAGAGTTCTGCCGACATAACATACATGGCGAGGAATTCGGCGTTCAAAAGATCTGTCAGAGCGCACCTTTTTAAGTCATTGACTGGGCTCTTCCAGCCCGGTCCGTTTTATTAAATAGTTGGAAAACTATTTCCGGTTTAATACTAGCAAACCCATTTTTTCATCTTCTTACAACAATAGACTTTCTTTTCGGTATCGACCACACCTCTCCGGAAGAATAGATCTGAATAGACGAGAAATTGAAGCACCCATCGCATAGAAAACCCAAGTTGAATGGGTGTTACTGGGAAAAGTTCTGAAATTCCTCGAAGGCTTCAAAGTTTTGTACAACTGGTGGATCTTGACGTATAGATGCGTAACTTTTGAGAGATAAAAGAGGCTCCGTTTCCAATTCAACCATCGGAGGACGAAATCGAATGCGAACGAAATTTTACCACACACACAAGAGGCCTATCCGTTATGAAGTATCGCTATTGTTTAAAGGAGCAAAACGCCCAGCCGTAGGTCATACCCGAGAAATTACGCTGAAACGATTCGCGTATCTGGAATAACATTTGCAAAAAGATGAAAAGTTTCGAACAGAGTACAGTCGATGTATCATGAAGTACTTTACCGTGATTCATATGAAGGAGATTGATCTGTATAACGACGCCATTTTGAAGTCATTCTACCACTCGTTTCTCCCACATCATGCTGTGGTGAAGAAAAGTAACTCCACGACAATACTAAGAGTTATTTTCAACGCAGCATCAAAAACCACTGATGGTACCTCCTTAAATGACCATCTCATGGTGGCGCTTAAGCTCCAGACAGACATCATCAAAATCATCTTGAGGTGGAGGAAATACGAGTACACCTCCAACGCAGACGTTGAGAAGATGTATCGACAATTAATTATTATAAATTATAAAATAATTCTCTAGATTCTTCCTTTCTGGCCATTCGCACTACTCAGCAATTCGCCTATGATGAAGTATGATCAAGAAGGAGATGTATGTCGACGGCTTATTAAGTGAGACCGATTCGGATTGAAGTCCGGCAAATCTTCGATTCAGTTTTTTTGAAACTCCGAAAATGGTCATAGAATCACAAGGAGTTGATCAGCGATATTCTTGAGCAGAATCGAGAAAGTAGCTTAGAGTTCCCTCTCGTTTTTTCGGAACATGTCAAGACTTTGGGTATTTTTTGTTCTGTCGTCGACAGCGAAACTTTTTGATCCTTTTAGATGGATAGCACCGGTTACCAACAAAGCAAAAATCTTGATACAACTCTTATGGAAACAAGGTAGAGATTGAAATCAACCGATTTGTAGATCTGAACTTTTGGCCATACAATACATAATGTTTCCACGATCGATTGGAACACGATGCTGTTGTTCTATTTAACTGCAGGGTTTTTGCGATGCTTCTATTAAGGCTTATGGAGCAGCGGTATACCAACGAGTGGTTGATAGCGACTTCTATGAGTTACTCCTCTCAAAAACAAGAGTAAATCCCGTTGAGCTTTGTGGAGCCATGATTCTGGCGACACTTTTAGAACACGTCAAAACTGCTCTTGGTATGCCTTTGGTAAGGGCTTATGCGTGGTCAGACTATAAAATCACTCTGGCTCGGATACGTAGAACTCCGAGTAAGTGGAACACCCTTGTCGCTAACAGGGTAGCAGAGATTCAGCGACTCACCAGCAGAACACAGCCTCGCAAGGTGTGGCTCCATCCGCGATAGGATCGCAGGATATGTGGTGGAGAGGCCCAGCATTCTTAAGGAATCGCAGGCAGTATGAGAAACCGAGGGAACTAGACAGTTTCGACAATGAAGAGGATGCAAAGAAAATGAAATTGCACCATGTCACGAAACATGACATGGGTCCTGGCGAACCGTTTGCGATTCTTGCAAAACTGCAAAGCAGAATCAAAATCAAAACAAAAAGAAGTCCTTAAATCAGAAAAGTTTCAATCCGCAACACAGCTAGCGATTCGAACAGCCTCACGGAGTATGTTCTCAGCAGAATTCGAGGAACTTGGAGGCAAGAACACGATACCGAAATCATTAAAGTCACTTAAAGCATACTTGGATAGACATGGTATCATACACGTAGGCTACTGGTTCATAACCAAAAAAACCATGCTATTTTGAATTCAAACCAACACTTTGTAGACTTGGTAGTACCCGCGATGCATATCAGCAGTTATTTCATGTTGGTATTCAGCAAATGACGATACCATACTGGGATAACATAAATCAAGGGGGTTGTTCAAAAGCATATGATATACACCATTGTGTGTTGTATGTTTCGAACACAAGGCACTTGCAGGAATT
Organism: Volucella inanis; assembly: GCA_907269105.1. Taxonomy (NCBI): domain Eukaryota; kingdom Metazoa; phylum Arthropoda; class Insecta; order Diptera; family Syrphidae; genus Volucella; species Volucella inanis. The sequence goes on along the minus strand of OU026153.1, from coordinate 94,378,755 downwards.
GATGGGGAGTTTACCAGCTCTTCGAGCTAGAATGGCGCGACCCTTCAGAAACACCGGCATTGATCTATAGAAGTTAAAACCTTAAAAGGAGCGAAGAGTTAAAAAGGATATTTCGCCAATTTTATCCACCTATCAAATAAGGCAATTCGCTAAGAGACTGTTTCCGGCCTAAGCACGCAGGCTTTTGTAGCAGCTTTTCGTCGTTTTACGGTTCGGCGAGAGAATTTCGTCGAAGCTAATGCCGAACTCAAGCTGGAAAATAATTCAAATCACGGCGAAAAGAAGAAGTGGAGCGGAGAGCATCTATCTCGTGTCCAACAAAAACCAAAATGGCAAAAATCGAAGTCAACCCGAAAGTCGGTGACCTTGTAATTGTCATGAGATGAACGAAGTGCATCCTAGAACTGATAAACTTATTCGCGTTGTTACTTTTTAAAACAAAAACCAAAACTCAAACGACCGATAGCAAAAATATGCCTCCTACCGTCAAAGAAGGCTAACCCGGAAGACACGCTTGTTTAGAGGAAACAGAAAATATTTATAAAAATAAAGGAATAAATAATATATTAAAGTTATTAAGTATATTAATAATAAGCTGAAAAAGAAAATAAATCATTCAAAATCACATAGGTATAATAAAAAAAAAAACATAAACTCAAAACTTTAAAAAAAAGTTTACTCAAACCAGCAATATTTTTTACAAATAATTACACAATATTACAGTCGGTTTAATGCACAAAACTTAACATTAATAACAACAATTTTTCTTCACAATATTATCTACAACTTAGTACACAAAACTACACATTAATAACAACAATATTTTCTGCAAAATATTAGCTAAAATTTCTACACAAATCTATATTACACAATAATATTTATAATTTCTACACAAAACTACTATACCATATAATGTCTACAATACTTTTCATACAAAAATCAAAACTAAAATTTTAATCACATCAACACAAACAATACAAAATCAAAACATACCATAAAAAAAAAAAATTAAAAAAAAATAAATAAATAAAAAAAAGAACACGAGCGCACATCTGTTTATTAACAGAATAAAATGAAAAAAAAGCGATTATAAATTGTAGTGTGTGTGTTTGTGAGAAAGGATCAATGCAATATACATTTGAGGTTGCTTAAAAGAAAGAATATAAGAATGTTGACACGTTTACTTTTTAACTTGACACAAAGTATAACGATATATCTTACATAAACATATTTCAATTTACAATGAAAAAAAAGTGATATTTAATATAAGCCCATTGACTTAGTAAATTTGCAATGTTTTAATAAAGAAAGATTTTTAGTCAATATGTCCGCTGTCATATCATTGGTGCTGATACACCTCAAGTTGACCTTCTTTTGTTGATAGATTTCACGAACGTCGTGATAATTTACGTCTACGTGCCTGCTTCTCGAATGGTACACTAGTTGATAAGTTGTTGGGCGCTTAGGTTATCGCCATTGATGATCATCGGAGATGTTTCACTGTGAATTCCGATTTCCTGCATTTACTTGAGGATGTCGACCGCTTTCTTCGTTGCTGTATACAAAGCTATGGTATTTATTCAGTCTCGGTACAACTCAATGCCACACAGTTTTGCTCTTTCGATTCCTATGAGAATACACAACCTGCGAAATAAAAAATAAAACCAGAATATGATATTCTGTCACCTCTATCCCAGCTCCAGTCAGCGTCGACTAAGCATTCAACTGGCTTCCCAGTAAGCTGGAAGTCCTTTGTTTTGCTGAGATATCTTAAGATATGTTTGGCTCCAACCATATGTTCTGCAAGCGGATTTTTGTTTCATTGTGATAATTTACAAATAGAGTGTAATCGCGATATAATCTTCGGCAACCTTCTCTCAATATCTACGGTGATTTCCGTCTCGATACTGGACTTTTCCTGATTTTCCCGATCTGCTTTGGCAAAAACCTCGTAAGCTCCTTCTCCAGGGTTGTCATCTTTCGGGTTCTCGTGACTGGTATATTCAGGATATTTTGTATCAGAAATGAAAAAAGATGTTAATTCTGTCATCAACTTGATTCATTTCCATGAAAACCACGTCTCGGCTTACAATTATTTTTGTTGTTTCGATGTCATACAGCCGGTATGCTTCAGAAGCCTCAGAATATTAAACATTAAACATTCAAACATTTTTGCCCTTAGCGCGAAACTTCTTATGGTGTTTTTTACCAAGCGCTATTTCCTTTGATCCAAACACCATTAAATGTGCAACATTTGGCTTTTCACCTCTGCAGACATGAAAAGCAGCTCGGTCAACTAGAACCTTAGTGTGCGACCGGTTTCGCAAATAAGAAGCAGTATTTACGCCTTCGGCCCAAAACTGCTCTTTCAGGTTAGCGTGTAAAAGCATACTTCTGGCCATATCTACTAACTTTCGGTTAGCTCGTTCCGCTTCACCATTCTGTTGCGGGGTGTATGGTACAGTAAGTTGCCTTTTAATACCGTTCTTTGCCAAGTAGCTGTTAAATGCGTTACTAACATATCCTGTGCCATTGTCACTGTGTAACATTCTAATTTTATTGCCCGTTTGGCGCTCTATCTCTGCTTTGAATCTTTTAAAAGTTTCAAAAATTTCTTTTCTTTTCAGAAAATAATAATATGTAAATATATTTTCCCTAGTGCAGTCGTCAGTAAATGTGACGAAATACAGTGAACCGCCGTTTGAGCGTATATTCATGGGTCCACATGGATTTTTCGATCTTTGTTTAGTAGACTTAGGGAAGGGTCTTGCACAAATTTTGCCTTTTAGGCACGTAATACACTTATCATCTCTTATGCCAGAAAAATTGATAATATCCATTCCCCGAACCATACTCGTTTGCACTATTTCATTCAAGTTCCCAAAACCCAGATGGCGGTATCTGTTATGCCAGACCAAGTGCCACAAAGCAGGAACTTACTGTATTATTAAACAAAAATAAATTGCTTACCTTCCTAGCTTTCATGATCACACGGTCGGTTTTAGATTCTATGATGGCGAAACGGTTGTCGAAAGACACAATATGGTATTTGTCCACCGCTTCGCTAGCTGATATAAAATTTCCTCGCAAGATTGGCACATAAAGCACATAAAGAAGATTTACTACGCAGTTATTCGCATTTATCTTAACTTTATCCCGAGCACATGCAGTAACATTTTTCCCGCCAGTGACCTGAATTTGTTCGTTATGCTCTGTCAATTGAATAAACATATCCCGTTCACAACACATGTGCGCTGTCGCCCCACCATCGATACACCACGTATTCCGTTTGAGTACCTCTGTTGCCGCTACCATGGATAAAAAAAAATTATAATTCATGCTCTACATCTTTTTTCTTTTCCCAAGACTTTGCCCTGAAATGTCCCTTGCGACCAGAGTTAAAACATTTTCCGTTGTTCTTTTTAAGTTTGTTTCCACCAACACAGACAGCTTTACCGACACCGTTCTGGCCACCGCCACTGCTATATGTTGTAGATCCCCTTTTCGCGTTGCCCCGTACAATGAATACAATTGTCAACCTCACCACCTCTCTCTTGCCGTCTCACCCCCTAAATCAGACTTCTTCGAGACTTTCTACACCGACTTTTTTTAATTTTTCGAACATCTCCGAAAATAAATTTACATGATCCGACATCCTTCCACTTTCACTTAGGCGTAGAGATAACAGTTTCACAGTTCTGTGCTTTCTTGCATAGCATAATGTTTGCTAATGCTTCCTCGTCTTTGGCATCGAATGCCGTTTTCTCCACTGGCGTAGTAGTCTCATCTTTCACCACTCTTCCAGTGAACACAGCCCATATAGGGTTTTCTAATAACGACTTGACAATTTTTTTTTTTTAAATAAAAAGCAAACTATTTGAGATATTTCAAAAACTTAATTATTGACTTGAAGTACAATCAAATTTATGAATGAAATTCGACTTCATTCATATAGCCACCGCGGGCACGTTTGCAGCGGTCGACTCGTTGGACCCAATTTTCAACGACTCGGCCACACATTTCGGCCGAAACGGCCGCGTTCAATGTTGGCTCTGAGCTCTTCCAACGTCGTCGGCGTGTTGGCATAAACCAATGACTTAACGTTGCCCCACAGAAAATAGTCAACCGGCGTTAAATCTCACGAACGAGGCGGCCAATCGACTGGCCCATGTCTTGAGATAACACGCTCACCATACTTACTCTTCAATAAATCGATTGTAGTGTGCTGTGTGGCTTGTGGCGCCATCCTGTTGAAACTACATGTCGTCCAAGTCCATATCTTCCAATTCGGTCCAAAAATAATCGGTGATCATGGCGCGATAACGCTGACTATTCACAGTAACGTGACGATCGTTATAGTCAACGAAAAAATATGGCCCAATAGCGCCGCCGGCATGCAAACCGCACCAAACAGTTATTTTTTGTGGATAAAGTGGTGATTCATGAAGCACATGTGGATTTTCACCCGCATATTTTGCTTAATGACGAACCCACTGAGCCAAAAAGGAGCTTCGTCACTGAAGATGATTTTTCGATGAAATTCATTATCTAGGCGCATCTTCTCCAGAATCTAATCGGAGAACGTACGTCGCTTCAAATGGTCCATCGGCTTCAATTCTTGAGTCAGCTTGATCTTGTATGGGTGTAAACCAAGATCCTTACGCAAAATACGCCATAATGTGGTCTGAGCTATGCCCAATTCTTGAGAACGCAGTGAAGTTGACTGATTTGGATCGTCTGATCGGCAGCGATATTTTCGACACTTCGTCCAACCCGTTGTCTCACTGACACGGCAACATCACACAACGAACATGTGGACTCCAATTTTTGCACTAAACTAGTTATTGCCTGTCTACTAGGGCGAGAATTATGACCGAAAATTGGAGTTAATGCTCTGAAAGTTGCAGTCACCGACTCCAAATATCTGTAGAAAATTTTTATGGTTTGCAGATGTTGCTCGTTAGTGTACTTTACTGAAAATTTTGAGTTTACTGAATAAATTGACAGTGCAGTTTGATGAGTAGTGAAAGAGTTGTCAAGTCCCTATGGGAAAGCCCTATATGAATGAATCAAAACACTTTTCATTAATACCGACCATGCCGCGTAATTAGTATATAATATAACAACGTTTATTAACAGAATAAAAGTAAAGAAAAAGAGGCAGAGTTGTTTTGATTATAAATTGTAGTGTGTGCGTGTGTGAGAGAGAAGCAATGCAATATACATTTGAGGTGGCTTAAAAGAAAGAATATGTATAAGAGTATGACTTAACGGTCCTACACACAACAAGAAAGTACAATCCAAAAAAAAAAAAAAAACACAACACTAAGCAATTTCTACAATATAGATCTTCGTAATTTAGTCAAAATTAAATAAATTAAACTAAATAATAAATAAAATAATAATAATAATAAATAAAAAAAAAAATGATTGGAATTTTTGCGAACTTCATCAACAGTGGGGGAGAATAAACTTAAAGTTTATACCATTTAATTTAATTCTATATCTTTCAAATCACGTTATTGTGCAATAACCCTATTTTATGTGTATAACAAACTAAATCTGCCAAATAAACCTATGTAAGGAAGTTATGTAAAATTATTATTCGCATTTTTACCGCCAAGTAGAGAACACCGTTTATAACAAACTCGGAACGACGTAGTTTTATTTGAATTTATATACATATACAATATAGAATCGAAAATCTTTGTCTATAAGTGCGAACCCCATATTTTGTTTTGTACCCATTAAACTGAATTAAAACTAATTCACCTGTAGTGCTTACACAGACATTTTGGCACACATTTTTAATTTAATTGTTACTTTAAGTATTTTTCCAAGTTAACTTAAATGTGCTCTTGTGATTTTTTTTTATATTTAACAAAAAAGACGTCAGGAGTAATAGACCAATCTTATTTTTCCCCTCCATATCAAAAATATTAAAAAAAATTAATTAAAAATAGAGTTTTGCGATTTCTTTACAATACATTTTGTTTTTAGTTCTCTACATATGTATAGAACGGTTTTAGAAGAGGACTCTCAACAGAAGATGCCTTGTTAGACTTTTGCTCCTTTATACAAAAAGTTTGGACAGCAGGAAATACTGTGGTGCACTTTTTGTTGATATAACCAAAGCTTTTGATATAGTTGATCATAGTATTCTTTTAAAGAAGCTCTACAATGATGGTTTTCATGGTTATATTTACAAATGGTTCGAATCTTATTTGGTTAATCGAAGTCGGAAGGTAAAATTAATTAATGTTCTAAGCGAATCAAAAGAAATTTATTTGGGTGTACCTTAAGGTATGTAATGTGATATGTAAATTCTTTGTTTAAGCAACCTTTTGTTGGAAAAGTTAAAAGATTTCGCAGATGATCTTGCGATTGGGTATAATGTAGTTAATTCTCTAAATTTAATCTGCGCCATCAATTACGATTTCCATATACACAAACTTTTTGTAAGCCAGTGGAAAGAAGCAGCTTTTATTGCAGCATATACTATCTCAAAACAAAGGTGATGGATTTAATGGAAGAGTAGGAGGTTGATTTGAACTCCAAACTCTTTCAAAGTGCAGCAACAGGCCCACCAGTACGTCCAGTCATAATACCAAAGTTGGAACTGCCCCTATTATCTGGCAAATACTGCGATTGGAGTGACTTCAAAAATTCGTTGGTAATGATTATTAACGACATAAGTCCAAGCGATGTGAACCGTTTTCCTTTTCCATCATTAAATGATGGACCAAGGCGTATGATCCCTAATATGGAGATGACAAAACTAAAATTTGAGAGATCTTGGAAAGCTCTTGAAGAGCGTTATGACCACGTTTACTTCATATTACCAAATATATTCTTCACATATTGTATAAATGAGATTATTTGTTTTGCCAAGAGTTTCGCGCACGTTTCCAGAAACTAACAAGGGATCTAATTGACAATGCTCAAGCTTAATGCTGATTGCCATTACCGTAAGGGTGTGTTGAGGCTGTGGGAGAAAACTTAATGATAAATCAAATTTGAATAAAATGAAATGCCTGGAATTTCAATCAAATACGCATGTTTTAGCTTATTTCCTTTTACTATACTCCTAAACATGGATATAAGAAAAAATTTTCTTATAAGAAAAACACGGATATTAGGAACAGAAGTTTCTTATAAAAAATGTTCTTAAAAATAAGTTCATTTTCATTCATTTTTATAAATAAAAAAAATAAATAATTTTTTTAAATTTTCTTCGTTTTCAAAGTTTTTGTCGATACTACTTTGCATCTCAACAATAGAACCGTCAGGTTTTGAGAGGTTTGAAACATAAGCTTGTTTTGATAAATGTTAGTTTAAAAAAGAGTTAGTGTGGATACCTAAGTTCCCATTGTTTCTTTCATAAATTCCAGCTTTTTTGAAACAGTTTTGTATAGTTTGTGGTAAGACAAGCCACCGAGATCGTTTGACAATTTTAAGAGCTTTGAGTAAGTTTATTTCCTACTTCTAGGGCCAGAATTTGTTTCCTTAAAGGAGTGAATGGTACTTAAAAAAGGATACCAACTTGTTAAATTTTTTTTTTTGTTTTTACATACATACATATATCGAACATACCTTCGTTTAAGGTTGCACAAGACCCGTCGTACTGGCCGGCAAAAATTTGATTTCAATGTTGCTCGGCTGAAAATCTAATTTGTGACAAAAGGCGTTGTCAACCAGGAGTAATATATTTTTTTTTCATTAAATCATTTATGGTACTTTCTTTATTATTTTACTCCAAAAGCTGTATTTAGGCGATTGTAGGCGATTGGAATTTGTTTATTTCGAAAACATCTGGCACATGAAGAGTAAATTTGCTCAGTCTTATGGAATTTTTTGAGCATTAACTTCTTGGTCATTCCTTGCGTTCGTTCCGATAGGAAGAGCTTTATAATAAAGCCCGTTTCGTCCGCGTTGTATATGTATATTCTCCTGGTCATATTTATCGAAAATCTCAAACACTACTAACTCCAAAAAATTACCACCGGCCTCGATGTTGGCGGAACCACTTTCTCCTTGAAGCTTTCTAAATGCTTTATTGGAACGCTTTTTTCAACGTTGGAGTCAGCCACTACAGGCGTTAAAGTCTGGAATTTTAAGTTGAATTGAAAAATGTTCAGCCTTTTCGAGTAGTATCGGACCGGTGATTTTTGCACTTTTCCAATCATTTTATCAAACCATTAGTTCACGGCTTGGTCTAAAATGTTATATTTTCCTTTTTGTTGTCTTTTTTGTCGTAATTATTTGGTTTTATATTGTTCTTTATTTAGGTCTTCTTTGTTTTTAAGTAGTTTTGATAAAGTACATGCTGCGATTTTAAATTTGGCATATATTTCTTTTCTGCTTTTTCAGGATGTTAACTCCAATATTATAAGTTTTGTGTTTTTTCAATGCTTTATTTTAATTTCACAAATGAACACAAACACAACTGAACTGATATTTATGACTTTTCTTTAAGAGTTCAAAATGCATGTATTTCCTATTTGAAACATTTAGATGGGCCTGTTTTTGTGTCATACAAACGTTTCTTATATACATCATATTTCGGAGGAATACTGAGAATCGGTATTGCAAAAAAAAAAAAAAATAATAAAAATAAAAAAATAAAAAAATGCATTATATCAAACAGCGTGTTTCTTATAAGGTATTTTTTTTTATTACATTAGCTGTGTTTTATTGATAAGTGACTACGCAGCTCAGCAATCGAACCCCAATAAAACGATATTTCAAAGTTGGTACACGTGCATTTGAATATGCTTACGGGTATGTTCGAAAAGCATTCCGAAATCAGGCATCTCAAAGTTGTTGCCAGCTTTTGCTCTGGTGTAATTACACTATTATGTTTTTCTTCTGCAGATCTTATATTAGCAAAAGGAGTAACTGAAAATTTTCCTTATTCATCTTTAAATAATTGAAAAAAGATTTCTCGTCAACAATTTGCAGCTCTTTTGTAATAAAGGAAAATAAACCACGTTCATCCATTACGTTTCTCCACGACTTCACCCAAATTTTTTCAACAATTCAACTACCACATCCACGCTTGTACTTATATATTATATATACTGTTGGCATAATAAAACAGCCTGGATCAGCAATAATATTAGTTGTGGTAACAGACTGACATTTACTTCTGTCAACCTATTGACATTGCTCGGCACTCCATTGACACACCGTTGTTTAAATAATTTTTGCACAGCTGAATTGCTCTTTGAGCTGGATCACGTGTTATTGTTGTAATGCATGCAAATCAATGATCCATATGGAACTGACCTAATTAGCGACACTTTTCGTTTTTGTTGTTGTTTGCTAAGGGATATATTAGTGATCTGGGTAGTCACTTATCAATAAAACACAGCTTTTGGTGTAAATGTGCTCGTACACGGTGCTTTATAAGCGTAGAAAAACCAAACATAGATGCCAAACTTTCCAGATATTGGAAAATCAAAACCGGTTTACTCCTGATCGCCCCTATCCGTGCGAACTTGTTCGTGAATACGTGTGAATTATCAACAATGTCAAAATTCGAGAAGTGACGTCTCTCATATAAAAATGACGCGGTGAATTCCTATTTTGACATTTCTCACGTTTACAACTCTAATTTCATGTAAGTTGCTAAATATTTTTAATGTTGTACAATAATTTTTTTATTATTTTATATGAAGAAAACTGCTGCCGAAAGTCACCGTATTTTGGTGGAAGCTTATTATGAACATGCGCTAGCTGAGGGAACGTGCCAAAAGTGGTTTGCACGATTAAAATGTAGTGATTTTGTTTTGGAAGACGATGAACGTCCTGGGCAGCCAAAAAAGTTTGAAGATGAAGAACTGGAAGCATTATTCTATGAAGATTGTTGCCAAACACAAGAAGAGCTCGCAGAATCCTAGGGTGTCAACCAAGCAGCCATTTCAAAACGCTTAAAAGCAACTGGATATATTCAAAAGCAAGGAAATTGAATTCGAAAGGCGGTTTTGCATGTCCAAAATGCTGCTGGAACGCCACAAGAGGAAGTCATTTTTGCATCGGATTGTTACTGGTGATGAAAAATGGATCCATTACGACAATCCCAAGCGCAAAAAATCATATGTGAAACCCGGCCAACCAGCCAAGTCGACGGCAAAGCCGAATATCCATGGCGCGAAGGTAATGATCTCTATTTGGTGGGATCAGATGGGTGTGCTATATTATGAGCTGCTAAAACCGGGTGAAACCATCAATGGACAATGCTACGGAACACAAATAATCCGTTTGAAGAGAGTAGTAGCCGAAAAACGCCCGGAATATGCGACCAGACACGAGGCAATAATTTTCCTGACAATGACAACGCTCGGCCCCACGTTGCTATTTGGAAAATAGTGGATGGGAAGTCTTACCCCATCTACTTTATAGCCCAGACCTGGCCCCTTCTGACTACCATTTGTTCCGGTCGATGCAGAACGCCCTCACTGAAATACGGTTCACATCAGAGCAGAATATCAAAAATGGGTTTGATTCATTCTTGGCTGCCAAGCTGGCGCAGGTCTTCTGGAATGGGGTCCACAAATTGCCAGAAAGATGGGGAAAAGTCATAGCTTCAGATGGACAATACTTTGAATAATACTATTGTACATGTTTTTCTTAAATAAACGTTCAAATTTTGAAAAAAAAAACCGCATGAAGTTTTATTACCCAATTACCCAATATATTTTCTAGGACAACAAAAGAGGAAAAATTAAGACATCTGGAGCAAGAAGAGATAATTTCCTACAAAATACATCTTCCACGAACAAACTGTTTTTATATGGATGAGCAGTTGCAATTATTCGTTTACATTTTCTTGTGAGCAAGTTAAAACATTTTAGTTTCAAAATAATTTATTTAACTCCTATTTACAGTAGGAACAATAAATGTAAATGTGATACTCAAGAGCTTGAATAAATGTAGATATATTATACTAACTGAAAGCATGTGAGTAAAAATTATACGTTTTTGTTTAATAATACATTTAATGCCTTTTTCTTTGCAGATTCAACATTTGGACTACAAAAGTTCCAACAAAAGCATTTTAAGTGTGGAACTATCAACTACTGGCTAATAACATGTAAGTAAAAACTATACAATTTTGTTTAATAATACATTTAATGCCTTTTTCTGTGCAGATTTAACATTTGGACTACAACGGTAGAATGCATTCTTCTTATTAGCTATATGTTTAATATAAATACTAAATGCCCTTTTTCTAATTTTTGTTTTGATTTTTTTATTCAATAAGTAAAATAAATTTAATGAAATTGTTTTTTTTTTTTTTTAATTATGCAATTCCGCGGCACCTTTGAGGTATGCATAGTGGCAGCTTTTTTTTTTAAAGATGGCTCACTGAAAGAAACTTGTCCCATGCACAATACAATATTTTAGCTGGTTCCCCGCATCCTGGGTGGTACAAATGTATATACGTTTTACATCTAAATATACAGTTTTTTGTTTTCTCCATTTTTATCCTTCTGTTGAGTAAAAATGAATTATTTTTATTAAATTAAAACAATATAAATTCTTTTAACTCACAAGTTTGCTCCTTTTCAATAAAATATTGACATTTGTTCATTTCACCACGATGTGGGTAAATTTTTCTCTCACCATCAATGCTTTTGGCAGGAGAGCATGTTCTGTAAAAATGTAAATTAAAATTCATGAATAAATTGGATTATAAGATTAGATGGAAATCACGTATATGTGATATAAATCAATTCTTGTATTAATTTTTCGTAAAAAGTAATAGATAAGGATTAATGATTATTTTGATTGTTTTTCTTTTTGAAAATATAACTTTACACAAACCTTTTGTAAAATCGAATTTAAAATATTTGTAATAGCAACAAACAAAATAAAAAACAAAGTAAAAAGTATTGTGTTTTATAAGTCTATTTGGTTCAGCAGAGAATTGACCAATTCTTTTTTAAAAAAATATGGGTGTGACTGGACACATTTAGCTCAGAATAGACAGAAAAAAAAAAGAATTACACGGCAAATGGTAATTAACTTATATGAATTTCTAAATTTTCAAAAAATTGTCTACTGTCAACGATTTGAATATAAATGCTATACTGCTAGAAGGAAAACTTTCATCAGCGAAGCAAATAAAAAAAGAGAAGACTTTATTGGTGAATACAAAAATAAAGGAACAAATACCTCTAGAATTGTTTTCAGAAGATTCAAATAGGCATTGACTTAACACTTATGGATCAAATAGGCCTTCAAAAGCTTGACGACAACCAAATGAGGCTTTGAATCCAAAAACACAAGGAAATCAGGAAAGCGTGGATATTGTGGTTTTATGAGGTGGGACCAAATGTCTACTTTTGGAATCGGTAATTTAGTCATAGTCATTGAGATCATGAGAAAAGACGTATTTAAAAAAAAAAAAAGTTCCAGGAAAATTTGCTGCAAATTACAAAAAAAAATGGTTATCGCGAAAGATAATTACTTCCAGCAGGACAAAGATCCTAAGCCTGTCGCACAAATGATGAAGATGTGATTGATACATAAAGTATACACCACCACGAAGCCCCGACTTTAACACAAAAGAACGTCTTTAGGGTTATTTAGAAAAGATCTTACGAAAATATGTCATGTCAAAGCCTTAGTTAAAAGCCTTATTTTCAGTGGAATGGTAAGAAATAACAAGTGAATATATGTAAAAGTTGAGGTTAAAGAGGTTAAAAGGCTTAAAGGGTACTCAACAAAATATTAGGTAAGTTCATAAGTAAGTAGGTGTTCATTTTACGAATACATGCACCGGAACGTTTTTATTTTTATATTATTTTTTTTGTGAACGAAATATTACTGCTTTTGTTTTTTACTCTAAGTAGATACAAATAAACATTGATTACTTGGAAAGAAACAGATCATAATATAAGAAACAGATTATAAACTTAATTTCCTTCGACAACACTAAATTAAGTTTGGATATCAAAAGTTTTCCTGCACATTGAATGTTGGCTCTTCTGGGATTTTTTTTAAACAAAAAGCCATTAAAATACCACACCTTTTGTACTTTATAATGTGTAAAAAGAAAACATTCTGAAAATTTTTGGAAAACCTTAAATTCAATGAAAAATACAAATTTTTTCTTAAAAAAAACTACATTTGATCAAAAATGTTTATTTATTTGTTATTAGTATTATTTAATAATTTTTTTTAATTAACACATGTCAAACTAATAGAATAACATGAAATTTAATTTAAAAAATGTCATTAATTAACAATCCTTTTCGTTTATGTCCAGAGTCCAAAGTTTGTGCCTAAACGTAAAAAATACTAATATAGAGTGATTCATCGTGAGGTTTTATTTTCAATAGACTTTTTTGACAAATCACGCGTGACTCCTGCTGACTGCTGTGACTGCTTTATCATTTTAGTTCAGTATCGTTTGGGAAGTCATCATAGAAATACTCATACCACAACAGCATCCCCAAATTGTTCAGCTGTATTACGAAAATCAGCGCTCTGATTAGCGTGCATTTCGACGAACTTATGGTGCGAATAATCGGCCTACTGAAACCACTATTGCCTATGCCATTTGCAAATTTGAGTCCCAGTTTACATTAGCGGTTGATTCTCGACCGATAAGACCACATCAGCACATAGTGAAGAGACTATAGCAGCTGCAGCTGAGAGTGTAAGCGAAGACCACGACAAATCGATTCGTCGTCGTTTTCAGCAGCTTGGCTTGGCGTATTCGACAACTTGGCGCATTTTACTTGAAAATCTCGGCCTAAAAGCGTACAAAATTCAACTTGTTCAGGACTTAAAGCCAGGCGACTTGAATTTACGTCATATTTTCAGTGAATGGGCTCTGGAAAAACTTAATGAAGATCCAGTGTTTAATCGTGAAATTTTGTTTAGTGATTAATCCCATTTCAATGGATATTGGGCTGATGAGCAACCCAAAGAGTACAAAGAGCTACCATTACATCCATTAAAAATAACAGTATGGCGTGGTTTCTGGGCCGGTGGAATCATTGGTCCATTTATCTTCAAAAATTAGGCAAATCAGAATGTTACCGTCAATGGTAACGATTATCGCGCCATTTTAACGGACTATGTGCTTATTGAAATTAAAGCACATGGTCTCCGCGAACTCCGGTTTCAACAAGACGGCGCTACAAGTCATACAGCGCGTGAAACAATGGACTTGTTGAGAAAACATTTTGGTGACCACTTAATTTCACGTTTTGTTACGGTAAAAAGGCCGCCTAGATCGTGCGATATCACACGTTTGGAGTATTTTCTTTAGGGGTATGTAAAATCTCAGGTCTTCTGGAATAATCTAGCTAGGATTGACGCTTTGGAAGCCAACATTCCTTTAGATACCAGATACAATGCCCGAATGAGTTGCCCAAAATTGGACCTTGCAAATGGACAGCTTCAGACTTAGTCGTGGCCAGCAGTTACATATCATTTTTGAAGAGTAAATGCCATAAATTGTTCTTTTAACCGATAATAAAAATCTGAAGTTTGCTTTCAAATTTATTTGCTTTATTTTATATTATAAATCAAACCTTACGGAGAATCATTATATATAAATGATTAACTATGCAAGCTTAGGTTTGATTTCAAAATTGTAGTAGTTGTAATCCATTTATGTCTTCAAATGAAACGATCAAAATATGACTCTTAGCTCCTTTTTTTAATTTTACTCTCATACTATCCCCTTTTTGTGCACTTGAAACAAAAAAAGAGGTTTCTTTTCATATATCCTATTATTTTCAGTTTTTCACGACGTTGAAATAAATATTTACCCGCTAAAATGTTTTTCCTTTTACTTTTGCTTTTATTATACATACCTAGTGAAAATCACTTGAAATTTTCTGTCATTTTGGCCATTTTGACAGTTAGAACCAATGGGAAATATATTGGAAATTCACTTACAGTATCCTGTGTAATAGTTCCGGGTTTGCAAATGGATTAGTAGAGTTTGATATCTAGTTTAGTTTATCTATGTTTGTAAGCGTGTTTACTGTAAAAGGCCTATTTTATTGGTCGAATATGGCACTGCAAGTGTGAATTTTTTTTAACAATTATCTCTCTTGAAGTGACGCACAAAGCAACATCAAAACTTGCAATCAAATCCTTAGAAAAATAAGTTTTCCATAAATTTGGTGCGCCGGAAATTTTGCACAAAGCAATGGAAAACAGTTTGTGTCACAAGAGCTTGGCATGTTTCAACCTAAATACGGTACTAGACATGTTCGAATTGCCGTTTCCTCTCAGCAATTCAATGCTTTGGTTAGGAAAATGAGGTTTATTTAGGAGGCAATTCGTACTAATTCCAAGGATGATCAAAAAGATGAAGCATGTCGGTTCATTAGTGAACAGAAATGTTTAAACTTTGCAGTCCATTTAGGCGAAATATGGTTTGTTACTTAGAAATGTGCATCATTACCAAAAAAAAAAAAAAAATCCACTATGCAATTGAGAATTGGAATATTTACAAATTTCCGTTAAGCTGCATTTGAAACACGAGAAAGTAAAACAAAATTTTATTAATGCATTTAAGCAACAGGAAAATGATTACAAAATCCGATGATCTGTCTTAATCTTCAAACCGGGAGATGAAATCAATCGAAAAAAATTTTGTTTTCAGTATTTCTTCCTGGCAAACTTTGCGGTAATATCGTGCAATGTCGCATGGTTAAACAAAATGGTAAGACACTACAAAAATAGAAAGTATACATGGCAAAGTAATCTGTGTCTATCAAGCAAAAGACCCATTTACTTTCATTTCTATGTCTTCAACTATTTCTACCAGAATAATGGGTCGATTTCTACGAGGACCAATACCAAAATATCAATTCGGTTTCTCATGTCTATTGATGAGCCAAATTCATGACTTAATGAAAGATTTCTTTCTACCGACCTTAAACCAACAATATGCATTGGTATAAAACAACTTTGCGTCGAGTAGAAGTTCCTTTGTTTTGTCTTGGGCAGTAGCCAGATAACACGTCTGATAGTGTTCAGATATACAATCTCCTTTATTTTAAAGAATTTATAAATTTTATTTTTATCCGAACGTTAACTAAACTAAATAAACAAATGCAACACTTTAACCTTAATGTAAACTGATTAACGTAACGTAAGCCTACGATTGTTATCCGAAAATTTTGTATGACAGTTTAAAAATGTAAAAGTGGATGTAATTTCCGGATGAATAAAATAAGTCTTTTGCTGTATAAACAAAACGAAAAGACGTGTTTCATTAAAAACCGCATTTTTCGAACTCTATTATTTTACCCTACTAAGTTAGCAAAGATTTACCCTACACACCCCAACAGATCTTTTTATTTTTTTTTTGTGGGAAGGTGAGAAATCTTCATAGACACTATAGGCCCGGAGCCTATAGTAGTGTGAGATTCTTACTCACTAAAAACCACCTCCCTTATGCAAACCACGACTGAGTTCACACTCAACAAGCAGTTCTTCTATCGCATTTTATTTTGTTTTTGTAAGATATCCTGCAGGCGATTTTCCATTGAAAATTCCTGTGTACTTTAGAAAAATTACGCGCTGCTAATCACCGCGCTAGATCGAGAGGCTTAGTCCTTTTCAGACGGCGCAATAAATTTGTCTCGTCGAGGATCTGTTGAACAGAATATTCGTATGACCTTGTAATCGATTATTATGTTTTCGCGCAAACATTTTAATTACGTTCTGAACGTTTTCGACTCTTAAGTCTCTATGGATATCATCGTTTCTAATGTACCACGGCGCATTAACAATACCTCGAAGAACTTTGTATTGGATTGTCTGTAATACATTATTGTTACTATTTTTAGTACAACCCCAAAGTTGTACACCATATGTCCAGATCGGTTTTAGCACTTGCTTGTATAACAGCAGTTTGTTCTCTAAGCTAAGCTTGGAATACTTTCCAATAAGCCAGTAAATATCTCTATATTTGATTTCAAGCTCTTCACGTTTTTTTCTTGACGTGTGCTCTCCATTTTAGTTTACCGTCGAGTGTCATACCGAAATATTTGGCCTCGTTTGCGTAAGGAATTTGCACTGCGTTCACAAACACCGGTGGATTCTCAATTTTCTTGAGAGTGAAGTTCACGTGGACAGACTCATTAAGCGCGATTCGCCAAGCCTTTGTCCTATTGTTAATCTGTGTAAGGGCACGTTGCAACTTTGTAGTTGCTTCTTCGACTGTTTTAGCCGTTGCCAAAATGGCGGTGTCATCAGCAAATGTGGCTAGGACAGTGTCGTCCGTTTGGGGCCAAGTACACTTCCTTGTCGTCACGTCTAGCGTATTGACATTCCCTGGAAGCACTTCCCCGTCGAATGGTTTAAACGTTTCTGCAAGATGCTTGGCGAAAACATTAGCTATTTCCTTATCTTCTTTCTCCCAGTCATCCTGGTTTCTACTTATTCTCGCCACGAACACTTGTAACGGCTCTCCATATGGAGTAGTTGGTATCCTTTGTCGCTGTGAGTCTTTCAAGGTAGTTATTAATACTTTGATTATTGAAGTCCTTGATCGATTTTTTCAACAAGTTGCACAGCCTATTGAAGGACGTTTTATCTTGTGGTGCCCGGGTTTCATGCCACTTTTTCCGCGCTCTTTGTTTCTTCCTTATCATTTCTCTGATTTCCGGTGGGTATCTTATGCCGACTTTGAGAACTTTGTTCGATTCACGGGGAATGTTGTTCCCGGCCGCTTGCTGTATGACTTAAACAAAACTTTCAACTTCTTCTTCAAGATGATACGGCGTTCTAAGTGCTACTTTCTACTCAGTATTGTCTACAACGTCTATTCGGAAATCTTCCCAGTGAGTTTTGCTGTTAGTTAATCTGGGTGGTCTTTGTTTCTTAACCAAGGATTCGCACAGTGAGAGGATAACTGGAGAATGATCGGAGGAAAGATCGAAGCCCTCTTCAACTTTGAGGTTACTAGCGTTTACTCCTTTTCCGATAAAGTAGTCTATTAGATTGGGTGTTTTGGCGACATTCGAGGGCCAGTATGTCGGCTTTGCCTGTTGAGTAAAAATAGCACCCACATTCCGTACCAGCCCTGTAAAAAGTTTTGCCTTTTTGAGAGATACATCTTAATACCCAAAAGGTGTGCTTCGCGTTAAAGTCTACACAGATAGTGTCAAAAAGAGAGAAGAGTATACACTAGCATATATGTTTATAAATGTATGGTCTATGCTATACCATATATGTCATAGTCAAAGGTAGACCTGTAGTGGAATGACTGGCTTATCTTAGGTTTGACCAACGGCTTTCGGCAAACCTGCCGTAAAGAGGAAATTTTAAAAGAAAAAAAAGGCATGACTTCGTCGCTCCACTAGTGTTATGTTAGGCGGGTGTCAATTTATAACAGGTACCTGCATGATCCGCTTTGCGGGCAAAACAAATGTCCACTCCTTTACCGCAGGATTTAAGGTCTTACGCAACATCATCGCTCGAGTCAACAACTGTCAGACAGGCGTCCATACCTACAAGGTAGTCATGAATCCGCTAAAAGGTGGTCGGCCGGTTAATTTTGTAATGTCTTCGGTCACATGCATCATAACTCCACGAATTTGAAAAATTAAAAAAAGGTCCCAAGATATTGGTTAGCACTTCGACTTAAACTTCTTGTTAGATTTGAGGTTTAAATAACGGACCGCCAAAACTTTGATGTTTCATTTTAATATATTAAAAAAAAAATAATTTTTTTGACGTATCACCTTGGTAAAGCATGCTCTTCCTAGCTCTCGAAACAACGCCCCATACGGCAACCTACCTCGTAAAAGAGTCACAAATATCGTGGCCTAGCGTAGAGGAAATATATAATCTAACATTTCTATGTGTTGTACCATCTAAAAAAAGATTTAAATGAGCTGAAAACTAGAGCCATCATCTAACATTGTCCACCATCGTGACAACAAAATTACGTGTGTGTAAAGTGCGAATCTATCTATTTTGCCTCAGTTTTAAATTGAATTGCTCTGATCTGAATATTATCCATATAAGCCATAAAAAGGAGATGTTATTAGCTATATACATGTAAATACTACATACATAAGTTCTTTCCTATTAAGGTGTGTTTATACCAATACAACTGGTACATTATTTAATCAAGATCATCTACGTCAGCATAAGGTAAAAATCTTTTGACATCGAAATAACAAGGGAAAAAAATTTAGTGCTTGAATCTAGGTATATCTAGTTACAAAGTTTGCAAATTTAGCCGTATACTAAAGAGTTTTTCAATAGGGACTTGACAACTTTGAATTTAATTTGTGAACGCAATCTTTCACTAATCATCAAACTGTCACCGTCAACTCAGTAAACTCAACATTTTCAAAATTTTAAAGTACACTTACGAGCAACGTCTACAAGTTATAAAAAATTTCTACAAATATTCGGAGTCGGTGACTGCGACTTTAAGAGCGTTAACTCCAATTTTCGGTTGTAGTTCTCGCCCTAGTAGATAGGCAATAACAAGTTTAGTGCAAAAATTGGAGTCTACATATTCGTTGTGTGATCTTGCCGTGCCTGTGAGACAACGGGTTGGTCGAAGTGTCGAAAATATCGCTGCCGTGCAGACGTCCGTAGCAAACGATCGAAATCAGTCAATTCCACGGCGTTCTCAAGAATTGGGCATCACTTAGACCATATTATGGCGTATTTTGCGTAAGGATCTTGGTTTACACCCATACAAGATCAAGCTGACTCAAGAATTGAAGCCGATGGACCATTTGAATCGATGTACGTTTTCCGATTGGGTTCTGGAGAAGATGCGCCAAGATGATGAATTTCATCGCAAAATCATCTTCAGTCACGAAGCACATTTTTGGCTCAATGGGATCGTCAATAAGCAAAATATGCATTATTGGTCGGGTGAAAACCCACATGTGCTTCATGAATCGTCACTTCATCCAAAAAATAACTGTTTGGTGCGGTTTGCATGCCGGCGACCCTATTGGGCCATATTTTTTCGTCGACGATAACGATCCTCACGTTACTGTGAGTGGTCAGCGTTATCGCACCATGTTCACCGATTATTTTTGGCCCGAATTGGAAGATATGCACTTGGACGACATGTGGTTTCAACAGGATGATGCCACAAGCCACACAGCACACGCTACAATCGATTTATTGAAGAGTAAGTATGGTGAGCGTGTTATCTCAAGACATTGACCAGTCGATTGGCCGCCTCGTTCGTGCGATTTAACACCGCTTGACTAATTTCTCTGGGGCTATGCTAAGTCATTGGTTTATGCCAGGACGCCGACGACGTTGGAAGAGCTTAGAGCCAACATTAAACGCGAAATAGCGGCCGTTTCGGCCGAAATGTGTTGTCGAGTCGTTGAAAATTGGGTCCAACGAACCGACCGCTGCAAACGTGCCCGCGGTGGCCATATGAACGAAGTCGAGTTTCATTCATAAATGTTTTGATTGTACTTCAAGCTAATAATAAAGTTTTTGAAATATCTCAAATAGTTTGCCTTCTTTTTAAAAAAAAGTTGTCAAGTCGTTATTAGAAAACCCTATACATACTTGGCATTTTCAAGCTCTAATGGATTGAATCCATCCATTATGTATACTATTCATTATAGCGCCTATTAATGCCCTAAAAATAGGGCAACTGTAATGTTTTTTATTTTCTTTTAAAACTTTATATTTATAATATTTTTAACTACTTTTACTTTTAGCAGATCCTTGATCTATATTTTAACTTTGACAGTACTCAAATTTAAAGGTGTGACCAGATTTGTGTTGGTAATATCGATTTAGTAACTTCTTATTTAATAAAATGTATTGTTTCATATATTTTGTTTGCATGTTTGATTTTAATAATATGAGTATGCAATTTTTAACAAACACTCTAACTTTACATTTTTGTAATATTTAGAATATACTTTTCAATAAATTTATCCAATTTTGAAAATATAAATAATTTAAATGAAATAACAAAAAGTGACTCCGCACTGAAAAAATTATATATGGTCAACCTACAAAAACTAGAAATGTCAAACGAAGTAAAATTCATTTCGTGTGCATTTCAAGATACCTTTCTTTTATGAACCTTATTCATTCGAATGTCAAAATAAGAAAAAATCATTCGAAGGAATATAGTTTATCGAAGGAATTGACTATTTATTTGAATCTCAAAATCAGTGTGATTAAGTTCAAACTTTCTCTTAGATCCATTTCTTATTGATCTATTATACCTAATATATAGTATTATTGAAAAAAAAAATACCATTGCATTCTTTATTTTTTTTTATAATATTTCTTATTATTTCTTTTTATAATATATTTAATATTTAATATAAAGGGTCATATAAAAAGTCTCCGCGGTTTTTTGTCACTAGATGGTGTTGGTGTCCATTTATCTGGAAATACTAATCTGATTGTGTTTTTGAAAAGTGATGTCAGCCTACATTTTTTTGTAAAGACAGCTGTGTAATTCGTTGTTCGTGTTAAAAGTTATAATGATTTGAATATTATTATATATTCAGAATGAGTGATATATCTGAAGAAATACGCTATATGATGCTTTTTTACTATATAAAAGGGAAAAACGCTGCAAAAACATGCCGAAAAATTTGTGCAGTTTACTATAAGAATGCTGTGAGCGTTCCGGAAATTTCGATTAAAAGATGCACCTCGCACTTTTCGGCCTGTCACCGAAAAATTCGATGAAATTTTGCAACTGATGGAGCAAAACCGGCAAGGAAGTTGTCTGGAGATAACGGAGACACTAAAAATCAACCATATGAGCGTTCGGAATAATCTAAAAGGAGCAGGCTACTCAAGGAAGCTCGATGTTTGGGTGCCACATTAACGCAAAGAAATTTAATTGGCCGAATAACCATCAGTAAAACGCTGCTAAAACGTAACGAAATGGAACCATTTTTAAAGCGATTCATTACAGGCGATGAAAAATGGTTTAAATATGAGAATATCCAACGCAAGCATTATGGCTTGACGGCAAACAAGGTTTTGTTGAGTTTTTGGTGGGATTGAAAGGGAATTGTCTATTATGTGCTGCTAGAACGTGGCGAAACAGTCAATTCGATCCTCTACCGCGCACAACTCGACCGTTTGAATGAAGCTATCAAGAAAGAGCGACCAGAATTGATCGAACAAATTGACGGAGCTTGGTTGGGAAGTTTTGATGCATTCACCGTATAGCCCGGACCTTGCAACCTCTGATTAACATTTGTTTCGGTCTTTGCAAAATTTTCTTCATGGTAAAAAATTGGCCGATCGAAGAGCCGCTGAAAATCACTTGGCCAAGTTTTTTGTTGATAAACCACAAAAGTTCTACACCGATGGAATTATGAAGCTACCTGGAAAATGGCAAAAGGTCATAAATAATAATATGTACCTGATTGAAATTGATTTTGAATAAAGAAATTTTTTTTCAAAAATGTACCAAAAAAATCGCGGCGACTTTTTAATATGTTCAATATATTATATATGATATTATTGATATACAGGGTATACCCTTAATTCGTCGACGATAATTTAGTAAAAGATTCTTGGTTATATTCTAAGAAAAAAATCGTTTTACAGTAAGGGTCTATCTCCAATGTTGACATCATTTATCGAGGATGTAATAAAAGGCTTACTTTGTGGTACCCTGACCCATGTTAACAAAAATTGTTGTTAGCAGGACTTTGTTTTTAGAAGGATAAGCAGCCTCTGTTTAAATAAAGTTGATATATTGTTTAAGTTTTCAGATATCCAATTCCTAACCCTGTTAAATTTTTCTTGCCCATGCTAATTTTTGAGTTTTCTTCATAAACATATCATTTTAATATTTTTTTTTTATCAACGCAACGATATTAAAATAGATCTTCAACATGTTCCCAGAAAATTCCATAGATTTTATTTTACCTTGCAGCTGGTAAAATAAGGCGTTTATGGTTTTTTACCTACGTTTGTTAAGTGCAGTTTTATAAGTATTAATAATTTTCCAATATTTTTTTTAAATTTGCATAGTTATTTAAAAGTTTTAAAGCGTGCATGTCAAAATCCTCTTTTCCTTATCCTCTTCCTTAGAAAGAGTTGGGTTTTTTTTGAAAATTAACTGAACAAAAACGGTATAATAGATTAAAAATAAAAAAAATAAAAAAATAAAATTCATCAGTTTAATTTTTTACACCAAGGTTACCGTAACTTACAAACTCTATTTGAAATGTCTGCACATCCAAACGTGGAATAAATTAAAAGGGATCTATCAACCAACCGGTCCTGCTAGAAAAGTGTCTCTTGACAAAAAGTTGTTGAACCTTAGTATGTAAGAGTGGAAGAAAAATTTCCCAATACTTAAACTCGTTTTCTGAAATTGTGGAAAAGTTGTCTGAAGTAGGCATCGACGTTAACGAACAACTATTGGTAATAATATTGCCGTCAATTTGCTAGAACCATTCGAAAACTTTGTAATCGCCATGGAAATTCGCGATTCATTACCCTCTCTCAGTGTACTTAAAATGAAGCTTGTGGAAGAGGGGGAGCGAAGAAGTCAACGGGTCGAGAACTTAGACAATTTGTCTACCAGTCAAAAAGCATTTGCAGCATACACAAAATTCAAAGAAAAAAATTGCCGTTACAGCAAAAACAAGCGCAGTAAAATGAACTGCAAATGCTATAACTGTGGTATTCGAGGCCACTTCGCTGCGAATTGCAAAACACCGCAAGGGCAATCACAACAGCAAAAACAACATCAAAAGCAACAACAACATTCATATTCCCTACACAACGATACAGAGTCCCGCTCGTATAATCGTCTGACCTGGTGCGTAGAAAGTGGCGCGCCTGTCACACATTTGCTGCGATATCATTTTATTAGAACCATTCACAGAAGAAAAAGGTTAAATTGGCGGCGACCAATCGAAGCAACGGGAAAAGGCGATACATAAATCAAAACACATGCATGTACAATAACACTAAGAGACGTTCTATATGTTCCCGTTTTTCAGGAAAATTTTATGTCAGTGAGGAGAGTAGTAGACATCGGAGATTAAAGACAAAAGCGGTTAATTAGTGTTCAAGGCGCGTTAAGTAAATAATTTGTTTTTGTTTGAACGGTTAAGCTCGTGCTATTATTCGTTTCTAGAAAAAGCAACACAATAGCATAATCGATTTGGGCACCTAAATTATTTGAGTTTGCATGAAATGGTGAAGAAATAAGTAGTGCGCGGAATGAAAGTTCTTAATGTGCCAAAACATACGAATTGTGTAACATGTATGAAAAGTAAAATATGTGCTCAATGTGCATTGGAATTAATACACACAGTTGAATGTGGTCCATTTAATACACAATCACTTGGTGTTTCGTTTTACTTTCTAACACTTATTGATGGCATGTCAATGTCGATGAGTACCAAACCGAAAAAAAGGATTAAAACTATGGGTCTATATCTCGTGCGGTTTGCTAAGAGATGGCTTAACTTGTATTATTGCATTGTTACTATTCCATTGGAACACGCGTTGGAAAGCTACTGTCATTGTACGTCATTTTAGTATATGTCATTCATTTGAAGCGTAAACAACAATAATTTTTTTTCACTTAAATATGTCGAACTTTGTGCCTGAAGAAGAGTTTTTGCAGGGAGTTACTCTTCATTACTTTAATATGAAGAAAACTGCTGCTGAAAGTCATCGTATGTTGGTAGAAGTTTATGGTGAACAGGCACTAGCTGAGCGAACGTGCCAAAAGTGGTTTGCGCGATTTAAAAGTGGTTGTTTTAGCTTGGAAGACTATGAACGTCCTGGGCAGCCAAAAAAGTTTGAAGATGAAGAACTGGAAGCATTACTCTATGAAGATTGTTGCCAAACACAAGAAGAACTCCCAGAATCCTTGGGTGTCACTTAAGCAGCTGGATATATTCAAAAGCAAGGAAATTGAATTCCACATGAACTCAAGCCGAGAGACGTCAAAAGGCGGTTTTGCATGTCCAAAATGCTGCTGCAACGCCACAAAAGGAAGTCATTTTTGCATCGGATTGTTACTGGTGATGAAAAAACCCCAAGCGCAAAAAATCATATGTGAAACCCGGTCAACTAGCCAAATCAACGGCAAAGCCGAATATCTATGGAGCGAAGGTAGTTCTCTGTATTTGGTGGGATCAGATGGGTGTGCTGTATTATGAGCTGCTAAAACCGGGTGAAACCATCAATGGACAACGCTACCGAACACAATTAATCCGTTTGAAGGGAGTAGTAGCCGAAAAATGCGCGAAATATGCGACCAGACACGAGGCAATAGTTTTCCATCATGACAACGCTCGGCCCCACGTTGCTATTCCGGTTAAGAACTATTTGGAAAACTGTGGATGGGAAGACTTACCCCATCTACCTTATAGCCCAGACCTTGCCCCTTCCGACTACCATTTGTTCCGGTCGATGCAGAACGCCCTCACTGAAATACGGTTCACATCAGAGCAGAATATCAAAAATGGGCTTGATTCATTCTTGGCTGCCAAGCCGGCGCAGTTCTTTTGGGATGGGATCCACAACTTGCCAGAAAGATGGGAAAAAGTCATAGCTTCAGATGAGCAATACTTTAAATAATACTATTGTACATGTTTTTCTTAAATAAATGTTCAAATTTTGAAAAAAAAAAAACGCACGAAAATAATTATATACCCAATATCAGAAATGACAATGGCGGTGAGTTTGTTTATAATAATTGTATTAAGTTTCTCAACGAAAAAGGCAACTTACGGCGGCATAAACTCAACAACAAAATGGTGTGGCTGAGCATGCGAATCGCCGGCCTAAAAGAACATTTGTGGACAGAGGCAATAGCTACTGCAGTGTATTTGCGCAACACATGTCTAACAAAAGGACTGGTTGATACGACACCTAATGAAATATGGACTGGGAGGAACCCATCGGTGCAGTATCTCCGAATTTTTGGCTAATTGGCTGTGACACTAGACAATGAGCATAGGCATAAATTTCGGGCAAAAGGCGAAGAATATATCATGGTCGGCTACTCATTTACATCTAAAGCATACCGCTTATACAACCCAGTGAACCGCAGGGTAATTGAAAGAAGAGGTGTCATGTTCGATGAAAATAATCTTATGAACTTGCACCGCAAAGAAACGAGTGATAATTTAGACATGGTTCCAGTAGATTACGGGTGTACTACTATTCCATCAGCTGAAAACAATGTGAGTACGTCGAAAAAGCTAATGCTGAACATGAATGCGGAGTAGACCTTGGACATAAAATCAAGGTCGGACCTGATATACCAAGATTGATTCGTACCGGCAAGCCTGGTCGTCCGCTGAAACGTTTAAATGTTTTAAGCGTAATGTATCACAACGCAGAGGGTAAAGATTCCGCAAACTGTAGAAGAAGCTATATCGGTGCATATTCTGATCAATGGAGAGATGCGATTCAGAAAGAGTACGGAGCATTTATTGCGAACAATATCTCGTCATTAGTCCATCTACCATCAGAACAAAAATCTATCGGTTGCAAGTGGGTCTTCAACCTTAAGAGGAATAAGGATAGGAGCGTCGATCGTTTTAAATCCCGACTTGTTGTAAACAGTTTTAGCAGTCGTCCGATATGCAACAATATGGATGGTAATAGCGCTAGCAGCTGAGCGGCAAATGCAGCCCCATCAAACCGATGTATCCACGCCGTACTTAAATAGTGAGTTTGATGACGAAGTTTACATGAGGCAGCCGGAAGGCTTTGAAGACGACGATTTTCCTGAGAAAGTGTTGAAGCTCAACAAAGCAATCTATGGGCTTAAAGAATCTGGTCGAGAATGGAATTCAAAATTAGATGCGGTATTTAGAAGGATCGGTAATATTCCATGCCAACATGAACCCTGTTTGTGATGAATCATAAAGGTAATTTAAACTTGATCGCTTGTTTATGTTGATGATTTAATTCTAATGAACTTGATACTATATGTTAGACAAAGGACTGTTGCAGTGTTTTCTTAGCAGTGACGTTAAACGCGAAGGGGATACAGGTGCAATACCTATTGGTTAGACAAAGTATATTCAAGCTCTTTTAAAGCAATATGGCATGGGAAATTGCAGGCCCGTAGCGACCCCGTTGATGCTTGTTATCAAACAAGGTGCGAAAAAGACAGTTGCAATATAGTTGATTCGATTTTTTATCAATCCCTGATTGAAACGCTAATGTATTTAGCGATTTTGACGCTGCCCGACATACTGCATTCTTTATGCAAGCTGTTGCAGCGTAATTCAGATCCACAAAGCATATTTTGCGATATTTAGCAAAATTAGGACGTCTTATACCGGTTATATGTTTTTCTTGGCTAGAATTGTTTTCTCTTGGAAGTCTAAAATACGGCGACACTCAAGAGGCTGAATAATGGCACTTTCTACAGCAGAGAAAGAAGCGGTCTACTTGAGGAGACTTCTCAAGGAAATTGGTCATCATGCTGGAGATTTACCTATGATCATCAACTGGCCAAGAAACCCGTATACCACGCTCATAGCAAACGTATCGATATAAAATATTAGTTGAATCAATGGGTATATATTAATATTTAAATTTCGGTCACAGATATTTGCGTTGAGAAGGAGGGTTGAAAAAGTAATATGAATTTATCCAACATGAATATTTACCTTTCTTTTTTTTTTCTTTTTAACCGTGTCAAAATGTTTTGCTTTACTTTTATTCTTCTTGTCAACTTACTTTACATGTTAGTTATTAATAAACTGTCGTACAGAAAAGTGTGTTCTTTCTTTTGTATTTGCAACATGCTACACATCTCTTCTTTTTGAAGAATGCTTATACGTTGTCAGTCAATGGATAAACATTCTTTTACATTGTTATGTTACATGTTGTACAAATAGCTATGTTTACATTTTGTGTCAATTAAATTTTTTTTTGTGCATTTTCTTAATTTGGAAAGTGATATGTATATTAAGGTTTTAACAGTAATGTTTGTTTGTTTTTGTTTTTGTTCATTTTTTTTCTATTTTTTTTTTTTTTTTTTTTTTGATTAAAAGTTGTATCGTAAGTTTTTTTTTTCTTTGAATCTTAATATCTACTCAAATTTAAATTTTATATACGTATTGTTTATTTATTTTATTTTATTTTATATGTATATGTTTATATACAGTAGTGTGCAAAACATTTGCAAGTTTTTTTTCTTTTGACGTTTTATTTGATTAACTATACAAAGAAGAATTGTAAGAATTTAAAGATAAATCTAAAAAATGACAGTACACTCTTAGGTCTCAGCAATAAAAACGAAAAGAAATACAGTTAGTTTAGTTATTCCAGGGAAAAATGTTAGCTTGCCAAATATGCAGCTGTGCAAAACATGCAAGTTTTTTATTTTTCTTCAACTGCAATCGTTAGGGACCTCAACTTGTCAATCGATGCAAGCACAGTTCGTAGACGTGCAACAGAAAGCAATTTGAGGGCATACCGAGCTTTTAAGAAGCCTCTGTTAACCTTGAAACAACGTCAAAAAAGGTGTTCTCTTTGTTTGATAAAAAACTTCTTCTAATTTCCTATTATTTAGACTTCAATTTGCGCATAAATATTCAACTTGGTCTCTGACACAGTGGAGAACCGTTTTATTAAGCGATGAGAGCAAATTTAATATCTTACCTACCGATGGTATTGGTTACGTTCGCCGAAAGCCATGTACACGGTTAAATCGGGAAAACATCCGCGCTACTTTGAAGCATGGGGGCGGTTCCGTTATGGTTTGGGGATGCTTCTCAGCTCAATCATGTGGTCCGTTACACCAAATAGCTGGAATAATGGATCGCTTTGTGTATAAGGACATCTTAGACACAGTCATGCTTCCAAACGCTGAGGAAGAGTTCCGTTGTTATGGAGGTTTCAACAAGACAACGAAGCACACCTCAAAATTCGTTAAAGAATTTTTAGGGGCTTGGCCTCCACAGTCCCCCGACTTAAACCCAATTGAAAACCTATGGGGAATCCTAAAACAGCGGACAAAGGATAAAGCTTATGAAGCTTTAAAGGATGAGTGGAAAAAAATTCCCAGTAAGTTAACAAGCTCCCTTATTGCTTCCATGCCGTAAAGGTGTGCAGAAGTTATTAGAAACAATAGTTTTTGGACCAAATATTGATGAACAAAAAAACTTGCATATGTTTTGCACAGCCTTAAAATGAATAAACTCGTTTCTTTATGTTGTACAAAGAATCAAGAGTACATATTTTAAATTTCATTGTTTCCTTTTAAGTATTAAACAGTAAGTAATACTTTTGATTGAAAATTTCATTAGAAGTTTCGTTTTTCTTTTGCTTTCTTTATGAACTCTTTGGCTCTTTGTTGCGCTACCTGTAATCGATATCTTAATTCTTTATCACACGCGTCGTAATTATAGAGTGGCGTTATTTCGTTCTGCTTGAGAAAGTCAAATGTAGGTGGTATCTCCCAAAGGAGATACTCAAAAGGACAAAAACCGTGCACCATATTCGATATTTGAACGATATTCGTCCCAATAGTTTTTATCAACGGATATGTTGAAGCGTACATATAAACTGAATGTACGATGGCTACGTTAAACTGTACTAAGCGTCTGATGATGGTATGTTGTTGAAGCTTTGTGTTCAACTTTAAGTAATTGACATATGGTAACTCATATATCAAAAATACTGTTTTTGTATATGTTCCCATGTCTGTTATGATTGTTTTCGTACAACCATAGACGAGAATAAGTTTTCAAATATTGCTCTTGCTTTTGTTTTGGCGTGCTTTGTCGGTATTGGTACTTCAATGAGATAACTTGTGAAGTCACATATGATTGGGACTGCATACTCTATTCCATTTAAAGATTTGGGAAGAGGACCTATTGTATCTATTTGAACCGTTTCGAACGCTTTAGTTAGTGTTTCTGTGATAACCGTTGGTTTTCTAATGTGTCTATTTCTTTTGTTCTTTTTACATTGTGTGCAATTGTTAACATATTTCTTCATATCTTTTTTCATCATTTTTTCGTATTTCATAGTGGTACGTACGATTCCCGGGTGGCCTCCCCGAATTGGATTATCGTGGTACTGCCTAATGATTTTGTTAATTTTTTCAACGTCTGTCACATGCGTTAATTACGGAGTTAACGCTACTTCAGTTTCTCTGAGAACTTGGGTACCCTTTTCTTTAAAGGGTCCTAAACTGCCGGCTTCTTTCATGAGCCTGACAAAGAATTGTCCTAAGTCAATTTCCGTCTCAACAATCAGATTGCTTGTATCTACATAGCTACAAATTTTGTTTCCTTTTTTGAAATATAATTTCGGTGGATTAAAAACGAGCTGAACATGCTTTCTAACTTCTTATTTGTTCAGCACTTCATATATTTTGGGGTTCTCATAGTGACTTATTTCTTTCCCAATATTGTCGGGTTTAGGCTTTTTTATGGATCTAATTGTAACTTTTAATATTTAACTGGCTTTTGCTGACGTTTGTTTTAACTCTGAGATAGCAATGCGGGATTGTGTGTCCGCTACATAGTTCTCTTTACATGCTATGAACTCCACTACAAGGTCGTATTTCTCCAAATCTAGTCTAATTCTTGTGAGCTTAGAGAAAGGATTCCTCATATATACCATAAATATAGGGTCTAAAATATGTTATCGCCCAATGTCTAGTGGCAATACATTGAATCTTTTTCTATCGTTGTTTTATTCAGCCTTAAGTAAAGGATCTTGAGCCAAACGCGATGGGTAGTTGCTTATCAGCATAATGTTAGCATAACACTGTTTAACACGCGTAACCCCTAGCGTCTGTTGTAATGAGGAATTCTTTTTTGAAATCAGGGTACTGAAGTATATTACGGTTAAGTAACACAGATTTTAAATTGTCAAATGCATTTGTGCATTCTGTAGTCCATTCAAATTATATATTTTTTCTACAAAGCCTAGTCAGGTGTCTAGAATAATCCGCAAAGTTTGGTATGAATCTTCAGTAAAAGTTACAAAAAGCTACAATTCGTTTTGCTTCATCTGCATTTTTGGGAATTTGTTGTTAAATTACTTTATTTCATATGTTTCTCTGAACATCTAGCACGACCAAATCGTCCATGTATAGGAATGCTTGAGATGATAGACCTACGAATGCTAATGTCATCATTCTCTGAAATGAGTTTGGAGGTATGTGCCACCGTTTGCTGTAATTGATTTTATGTCACGAGATTCCTGTTCTAATTCTATTTGATGAAATCCTGATGTTAAATCTAGAAATGAAAAATATTTAGCTCTACCTAGCTGGTCGAGAATATCGTCTATTCTTGGTAAAAAAACTGCAATGGGTTTTTTGTTAATTCTTCTGTAATCTATTACTAATCTCCATCTTTTTTGAGTTGTGCCTGGGAGTGGCATTCCGGGTACCAATATTTTTGGTGGTAATAGGTTCAGTTTCTTACACGAATATGTCAACGAACTTAGAACATAACACGTGAAGTTTGTCTTTTGAAAATATTGGAAATTGGAGATTTGTCTATTTTTATATAATTAATAATCTGACCTTCTTTAAAGATTGATATATCGGCTAATGTGTCTATTAGAAATGTTAAAATTATGTTGTTTAGAGTAAATTTGGAAAAAGCGTAACTGCATAAATATATTTTTATTTGCGCTATTTATTGTTGGTCTTGTGGTGGAGTTAGCTGGTTTTCCTGCTGTCCATTAAGCTGTCTTATATTTCTTTGATTATTTGGACAGTTCTGTCGGGAATTATTGAATTGACTTCTGTTATGGTTACTGTCATGGGCTCTATTGAAATTGAAATAATTATAACGGCCTCGGCTATTACCCTGAAAACATCTGCGATAGTTTAATTAATTACTTTGATGCCGCCTTATTTGCATGATCAATTTAAGACTATCTACAGCACAATTCTTCGTTATTGCCTTTACGGTGTCTGTGTTGCATATTTAGATGCTAGTTCTGAAGATAGTCCGTCCGATATATATGCTCCTTCTAAGGATTTCGATTTCATCGGTGATTTTTTTTTTTTATAATACCGCGGGCGAACCAAAACCCCTACCCCCTACCCCCTACCCTTTTACTGGGTTTTCTCCAGGGCGCGGGCGGGTGGTGTAGTAGTTTGAAACTCAGGTGTGTTTGGTTTCGATATTTTTACCAGAAGTGGTTGTGAAACTGAACGGGACGAGCCAGTACATCCTCAACCAGTAGGTCTAAGTACGTGCTAGTTGTTAGTTCGTTACATTAAGCCCAGCCAGAAACCACTCCAACATCAGTGTTATGCCTTCATGTCAGAGGTGACGCCGACGGAATTTTCATATAACTAGTAGTTGGGGTGAAAAGTAACCTCCTTGGGAATGAAAATTTTTTTTTTTAAATGTTTTTTTTATTTTATTCAATATAGTCCCCTTTTAGTTTGATACACTTATTGTAGTGATTTTCCAACTTCTTGATCCTGTCCGAAAATTAATTTTCCGGAAGGTCTGCAAAATACTCCTCCGTGGCATCGATGATTACCTCGCGTGAGCTAAATTTTTTATTGATGAGCCATCTTTTGAGGTTCGGGAAGAGATAATAGTCCGAGCTAGCCAAATCGGGCGAATACGGTGGATACGACAGCAATTGGAGCCGTAAGTCATTGATTTTAGCCATGGTTGCGCTGATCTTGTGCGCCAGTGCATTGTCTTGCAAAAATAAAATTTTTTTCGCTTCATGTGAGGCCATTTTGCAGCGATTTCGGCCTTCAATCGCTCCAATAATGCACAGTAATACTCGCTGTTGATGGTTTTTCCTTTTTCGTGGTAGTCCACGAAGAGTATGCCATGACAATCCCAGAAAACCGACGCCATAACCATTCCGAACCATCGAGCCTCCCTCGGCCGCTTCGAAACACTCATGCCGGCTTCAATCCATTGCCGAACACACATTCTGTTCTCTGGTGTTTAACAATTACCAATCGACTTAAAAAGTCCGCCCGATTCCGCATCAGCAAGTCCAAACACTCTTTCGAAGTACTCTCGCGTTCGTGTTTTTGGTCAAAAGTGAGAATGCGTGGCACCCAGCGGCAGGATAACTTTTTCATATGCAGATTATTGCCCAAAATATGGCGTGTGCGCTCAGTACTAATCTTTGTGGTATCTGCCAGCTCGCGCACCTTCACTTTCCGGTCAGCCAACACCATTTCATGTATTTTTTTGACATTGTCCTCTGTAACCGCATCGGCCGGAGCCGCTGCGGACTTGATCGGTAGTGGAGATGCGGCCACCACGAAACTCTCAAAACCGATATTTGACGGTGTAATCTGACGGAGCATATAATATTTATCCAACTTTTCTTTTGTTTCCTTCGCCGTTTTGCCTCTCAAAAAATAATGTTTTATGAGAGAACGAAAACCGTTTTTGTCTATACTCAACATGATGGCAATGAAATTTGGCTTGTCTGTCTAAATATGAAAGAACTTCAAGGCACCATAACCTTTTTTGCAGTAGCAGCGCATTCTGGCGGTCAAAGTATATTCAAGCTCTTTTAAAGCAATATGGCATGGGAAATTGCAGGTCAACGATTCCCTTGATGCTTGTTATCAAAGAAGGTGCGAAAAAGACAGTTGCAAGATAGTTGATGCGATTGTCTATTAATCCCTCATTGAAGCGCTAACGTATTTAGCGATTTTGACGCGGCCCGACATACTGCATTCTTTATGCAAGCTGTTGCAGCGTAATTCAGATCCACAAAGCATATTTTGCTGTATTTAGCAAAAAATATAAATCTAACCTGCACTATCGATCTCATAACGGTCCTGTCCAAGGCTATGTCCATGCGAATTGGAATGGTGACACTACTATAGGAAGTCTTATACCGGTTATATGTTTTTCTTGGCTAGAATTGTTTTCTCTTGGAAGTCTAAAATTTGGCGACACTCAAGAGGCTGAATATATGGCACTTTCTACAGCAGCGGAGGAAGCGGTCTACTTGAGGAGACTTCTCAAGGAAATTGGTCATCATGCTGGAGATTTATCTATGATCATCAACTGGCCAAGAATCCCGTATACCACGCTCATAGCAAACGTATCGATATAAAATATTAATTGAATCAATGGGTTTATATTAATATTTAAATTTCTGTCACAGATATTTGCGTTGAGAAGGAGGGTTGAAAAAGTAATATGAATTCATCCAACATGAATTTTATTTCTTTTTTTTTTTTAACCGTGTCAAAATGTTTTGCTTTACTTTTATTCTTCTTGTCAACTTACTTTACATGTTAGTTCTTAATAAACTATCGTACAGAAAAGTGTGTTCTTTCTATTGTATTTGCAACATGCTACACATCTCTTCTTTTTGAAGAATTCTTATTCGTTGTCAGTCAATGGATAAACATTCTTTCACATTGTTATGTAACATGTTGAATAAATAGCTTTGTTTACATTTTGTGTCAATTAAATTTTGTTTGTGCATTTTCTTAATTTGGAAAATGATATCTATGTTAAAGTTTTAACAATAATGTTTGTGTGTTTTTGTTTTTGTTCTTTTTTTTCTATTTTTTTTTTTTTTTTTTTTTGATTAAAAGTTGTATCGTAAGTTTTTTTTTCTTTGAATCTTAATATCTTCTCAAATTTAAATTATATTATATTGTTTATTTATTTTATTTTATTTTATATGTATATGTTTATATACAGTAGTGTGCAAGACATTAAAATTTTTTTTCTCTTGACGTTTTATTTGATTAACTATACAAAGAAGGATAATATGTAAGAATTTAAAGATAAATCCGTTACTGACAGTACACTCTTAGGTCTCAGCAATAAAAACGAAAAAAAGTACAGTTAGTTTAGTTATTCAAGGGGAAAATGTTAGCTTGCCAAAGTTTTTTATTTTTCCCTTATTTCTGTTTTAACTTCCAAGATATTCAGATCAGGTTATAAAATAGTGTTCTTTATCAAATAAATAATGTTCAGAGACAAGTTTTTTTTTATTCAGTTTTCACTAAATTTGCGTTGAAAAAATGGCTGGCAATAAGTACGATATCTGAACAAGAGAGCTGGTAGTTGAGGCTTTTAAAAACGGATCGAAGCAAAGAAAGATAGCTAAACGATTCAAGATTCACGAATCGACTGTTTCCCGAATAATTACAAAGTTCCGATAAAATTTATCACTTGCAACGTTTCATTCTGGTGGTCGTCCTTGAGAAACAGACATAAAAACTGTTAAAAAAATTATCAACATTATCCGGTAAGACCCTTTCCGGTCTTCAACTGCAATCGTTAGGGACCTCAACTTGTCAATCGATGCAAGCACAGTTCGTAGACGGGCAATAGAAAGCAATTTGAGGGCATACCGAGCTGTTAAGAAGCCTCTGTTAACCTTGAAACACCGTCAAAAAAGGTATTCTCTTTGTTTAATAAAAAAATGCATCTAATTTCCTATTATTTAGACTTCAATTTGCGCATAAATATTCAACTTGGTCCCTGACACAGTGACCGTTTATTAAGCGATGAGAGCAAATTTAATATCTTATCTACCGATGTTATTGGTTACGTTCGCCGAAAGCCAATTATCGTCTCAACAATCAGATTGCTTGTATCTACATAGCTACACATTTTCTTTCCTTTTTTGAAATATAATTTCGGTGGATTAAAAACGAGCTGAACATGCTTTCTATCTTCGTATTTGTTCAGCACTTCATATATTTTGGGGTTCTCATAGTGACTTATTTCTTCCCAAATATTGCTACAGCTTGTTCTATGATTGCGGCATAATCTGTTATCCATCTCGCAAGCAACAAAGAACGGCTTTTCTTTTGGGTTCGAGCAAGACAGTGTTGCAGTGCGTAAAAGGATGGAACTGTTCTTTTTAGAGCAAGGAAAAATGGAAAGCTGTACATTGTTAAAGAAGCTGAGACAGAAGGAGAAGTGTGAATGTGTGTATCTAAAGACTCATCTGATTTAATTCAGTGGCACCAAAGGTTCGGCTATTTAAATTTAATGCAGCTAAAGATGATGAAAGGCAATAAGATGGTTAGTGGAATTAATTCGAATCTATAGAGCAGTACACTCAGGCATTTGTGAACCGATAAATGATGACAAGTCACGCTACATAGTGGTTATAATATCAAAAGCTTGAAGTGACGTGTTAAATACTTTTAAAGAGTTTAAACTAAGAGCTGAACGTGAAACAGGGAAGTTGATTAAAAGTTTTCGCAGCGATAATGGTGCAGAATACTTGTCAATGGAATTGTCAATGATGTCTTACAAAAGATGGTACATACATTGGAGGATAGTAAATTGTTTAATTACCCTGAGGAAGAGCCTGAAAAGCTGGAAGTACTCGAATATGGCAGCAAAAAAGAGAAGATACCGACAACAACAAAACCCGAGGAGCGAGAAAGGTCAGTTCAATAATTCGATTCGGAAGACAAAGACTCATACTTAGCACCAAACAGTGGTACTAAAGTTGATGATGAAGAACAAACGCCAACGATGTCATTGCGATGCGGAAAGAAGATCTATCGAAATGAGGTAAATTTAGTTTCTGATGATATGCTAATTGAGCCATTATCTTTCAAAGATGCAATGAGCGGTGACGAATCAGAATTATTGCTACAAGTCATGAACTCTGAGCTGCAGTCGTTAAAAAGGAATAACACCTGCGTGCTGGTCAATCGTTTCGCATCAAGAGAAAAGAAGACGGGTCAGTTGACCGCTATAAGGCTAGACTAGTAGCAAGAGGCTGTGAGCAGAGAACGGGGTTGGACTATGATGAAATCTTCGCACCAGTCGCTAGGTACGAAACCATTCCACATATGTTACTTTATTGTTTGCGCCAAAATGAAGCTACACCTGAACCAGATGGATGTTATCACCGCGAACGTTAAAGGGGAATTAAATAATGAAATCTACATGGAACAACCCAAGTACCCTGGAAAAGAAAATTCACATCAGAAGGTCTGCTTTATGGATTAAAACAAGCAGGCAGGCAATGGCATATGAATCTAAATAACTTCTTGCAAAACCTGGGTTTGAAGCAAGCCATATCTGTCGCATGTTTATATAGGGTGATTCATTGTGAGGTTTGATTTATTATGTAAAATAAAACACATAAATTTGAAAGTGAACTTAAAATTTGTATTTGTATTATGTATATTATATTTTTATAATATTTTATTATCACCAACACCATGTGCTTGAAAGAATCACATAGTCCGTTAACATGGCGCGATAACGGTTACCATTGACTTTAACATTCTGATTTGCCTCATTTTTGAAGAAATATGTACCAATGATTCCACAAGCCCATAAACCGTTGTTTTTGTTTTTAATGGATATATTGGTAGCTCTTGGTACTCTTCGGGTTGCTCATCAGCCTAAATATGGTAATTCTGTTTACTAACGTATCCATTGAGCCAGAAATGGTTTTCATCACTGAACGAAATTTCACGATAAAACACCGGATTTTCATTGAGTTTTTCCAGAGCCCATTTACTAAAAATATGACGCAAATTCAAATCGCCTGGCTTCAATTATTGCGCAAGTTGAATTTTGTACGATTTTGGGCCGAGATACAGACGTAAAATACGCCAAATTGTCGAATACGCCAAGCCAAGAGAACGACAACGAATTGATTCGTCACGGTCTTCGCGTAAATGCTATAGTCTCTTCACCACGTGCTGGATGTGGTCTAACCGGGCGAGTATCATCCACTTATGTAAACTGGGACTCAAATTTGTGAATGGTATTGGCAAGAGTGGTTTCAGTAGGTCAATTATGTGCGAAAAACATTTCTGACAGAACACTGATTTTCGTAATACAGCTGAACAATTTGGGGGCGCTGTTGTGTTGTATTTCTATGATAACTTGCCAAACGATACTGAATAAAAGTGATAACTCAGTTTGATAAGAGTTCTGTGTAATTTGCCAAAAAAAGCCTATTGAAAATCAAACCTTACGATGAATCGCCCTATACAAAAAGAAGGGTGAGCATTGTTTGATTATTATTGTCATATATGTAGATGATTTAGTGATTGCCTACAGTTCTTAGAGTGGATGAAAGCAAGCTTATTTAAAAAAATTTAAATGAAAGATCTGGGTAAGGTAAAAAGTATTTTGAGAATAAACTTAGTTCGAGCGGGAAATACTGGGAGCATTGAAATAAACCAACGAATGAACGTTGGAAAATTACTGGATAGGTCCGGTTTAATGGATGTGAAGCCGGTCTCTTCACCTATGGATAGCAGCCAAGTACTCAACAAGTTTAATCCTCACAGGTCCGAAGTAGAAATAAAGTCGACAAAATACAAGAAGTTGGTTAGATCCTTGATTTATCTGGCGAATGCCACACGTCCAGATATTACCATGGCAGCGAGTTATCTCAGTAGATTTTTTATCAATGCAAAAAAATTACAATGGACATCAGCGAAGAGAGTTCCACAATACTTAGAGGGTAGTATCGATTTTAAGCTGACTTACATGAATACAAATGAAGATCTTTGTGGTTACGTGAATGCTGACTGGGCCAACGATCTTGAGAGTCAATAGCGCTCACGTCTCACGTGAGGCACAAAAAAATAAAGAAATTGAAATATCATATATGTTCACGTGTAAAATGATTGTGGATATTTTAACAAAGCCATTAGATAAAACGAAACATTTAAAATTTATTGAATTGATATAAGTAATTTTTTCAGTTTTTTTTTTAATAGAAATGGGTTAAGTGCAAACTAGAGTTTTCTTTTGTTATTTAATAATTATTAACTGAATTAATGAGTATTATTTGCTTTTGTAAAAATGAAGATTTTTGTTTTTATATATACATAAAATATGTGAATGTACGCTAATAGAGGGAGTGTCAAATATTGTATCATTTTACATTAGTCATACCCACACGTATGTACATACATGCAAGCTTTCTTATACATAGTATCACTTTTGTTACTTTCCATTGGATACTAATTCATTTTCGAATAAACCGTGTTGCTGTTCCGCTTTGTTTTATGTCTTCCTCTAGAACATAACACTTTAAACCATATATGTTCCTATATTCACATCCAAAAGTACAAGATGACTTGTTGATAATTATTCTAAGTGGTTGCTTATGTCGCAACTGCGTATATGCAACAGATGTATTGACAAGAACAGGTTGATGACATAAAAATGAAATTGATTCGTTGAAAGTTCATCGACATCTCACGACAAGACATTACATTAATTAGCAGATGACGAGGCTACGAAGTATCCGATCATCACTGAATTGATAAAAGAGAATTTTGATGTCGATGATACGAAGATAGGTGCGAATTTGAAGGTACACAATCCTTGGTACTTGCATACTTATGGTAAAAAACGGTTATGTTAATTAAAGCTAGATCACAAATTGCATTAAACTAGGTCCTGAATTATGCGTAGTAAAACTTAAGGTGGACATTATAGAAAGGTTAAAAATTGAAGTGTTAAAGAGTGCTTAAAATTGCTGAAATTTTTTACTGTACTGTTTTAAGTACAGTAAGAAACTATAAGTGTGTATAGCACCCTATGATTATTACCATAGTCAATGCTAACGGCATCTCTCCCTTTATATACCTATGTTACAGCATATGACACTCATTATATTAAGCATAAATTAGATCTTAGGTCAGTTAATAAAGAAAACTAAAAGTAATCGCTTTGTCTTCTTCTTAAATATATTACATTAAGCATCATTCTTAGTTGGTTGCATGAGGGACCTTTCAAAAGGGATCACCTTTGTAGCTCATAGTCACTCATATATTGTACAAGAAGTTACAACCTTTGATCAGAGGAAGTATGTTCTCGGAGAGATCCGGTCGATCTTTTCTCATGTGGAATTTTATACGTAAGGCGTATAAAATCCCACAGAATTCAAACAGTCAAGATCAAATGGAATGGGTGTGGAAGAATAACGCCCTTAAAGCTGTGTGTTAGCGGCTTCCAACTACTTCCGGGAACTAAGCGTTAGCATGCAAAGAGACCAGCCTATTATTGAAGAAGAACTTTACAAAGAATTGAATGGTCATTCATCCCACCACGCACGCCTCCTCATGGGGGCTTATGAGAATTTTAGATTGAAGTCATGAATCACATGCATTCATCGTAGGATGCACACTTTTTATGCGATGGCCCACTGATTGCTGTACCTGAGCAACTCGTGCTACATAAAAATCTCAATTGCGTTTACTTAGCTGATGCGATAACTGACGCAGGAGCTGTGGAAACGTTTTCCAAACACGGTCCAAATGTCATTTTAAAACACGAAACATAGCAATGGGGGATATGGGGTTGATGAATATAGATCAAATGGTTCTTTTACGATGACCGTAGGGAAGAACGAAGAAGTTGCAACATATGTAGAGCGATTTGTTCGAGTGGTAAATGTCAGAACTAAGAAAGGGAAATACAAGCGCGGTATAACACAATTAGCTCCTATTCAAGAACAAGACGACTGCTTGAGGTTATCCGCTCAAGGCGGGTAATATATTAAAAAACTAAACTAGGATCAACCTGCAAAATGTAAACAAGCCCTAATCGAGTTGTTATTTACCAAGTGTCAAACACTTTTATCACTGCCAATTGGTTCAAATTTCATTATCATCATTATATCATATAACCTTTAGCGTATGGGCAAACATCAATTCATGTGAGGTCGTCCTTGTGGTTGCGCTCATCGCCGAGTTTAAACTCCATTGAATGCTTCTCAACTATTGCGCCCAGTCATAACCAGCCGCATGAGTATACTTGAGTGCTGCTAGTACCGTACGGTTGACACTCTTGACTTGCTCGTTAGCCCGTGGTGTCTTAACGCCCGTCATAATGTGCTGTATGCCGTAAGTTTGATAGTATTTTGTGAATTCGTTTGCCGTGAATGCTGTACCTCTGTCGGTGATTAAGCGCTTGGGTATCCCTAAGTACTCACTGTCCTGGGTAAGCATAGTTATCAAGCCCTAGCATTGACCGCCCTAAACGCTTTCAAAATCATGTTATTGATAAAGTTGTCCACCAATGCTACTAATTGTTCAGTTTCTCCTCTTCCAGTTATGAAAGGTCAAAGATGAACTTTATGTACTGTATAATAAGGTATTTTGACACCCTTTTCCCACAATTCAACTCACCCTCTGTTGCTCCACTCTTTTGCTTTGTATATGCATACTCCACACATCCCTTTACATTAAAAGCTTTGTCCATTTTTTTTCATCTTTCCTTTTCTTGATGGCTAGGCAATCATCATCATAAAAGCATATGCTTAGTACATTGGCAGATGCTACCTCTACCTCATATTCTTCTTTCACTGATTGGCGACTCATGACATCCACATACCAAATTCCTGGAGTTTGAGCCACCGTCGTGCTACATGTGGTATCAGTTTGTTCTGAGTTGCTACAATTGCTTCACTATCCGGTATAACCTTAAACGCTTTCCCCAGTAGATATATTCGAAACTTTTCCAAACATTCCACCATAGCTAGGACCACCAACTCGTAGCTGTGATAGTTTGCTTCCACCTCCGTTAACTTTCTGCTAAAATATGCCAGGGGTCTCAGTGTATCATCACTCTTACGTCGTTCCGGATTCATCTTTATTTTAACTTGAGGTTGATTCAATAAGCGACAACCGGAACAATTAACACTTCACACTAGCTTCATAAAGAATCTTCTTGAACGTCTGCATACAATTGTCCTAATATTCGGCACTTTCCTCCGCTGAACCCGTTTAGTTTTCTGGTATACTCCTCGTAGCAAAGGCTGTTGACGTTTGCGACTCACTTTTGCTTAGTGATGCAGTCACTTTCTAGGCCAATAAAAGCGTCGATTGCATGTCCGTTCACTTTGAGCTTTTTATGGTGCACACTACCGTCCTCACGCATCTACAACTGGCTTGTTTTTCCAGCTTCTTTGCCCCCCCGAGACTCTGTTTTTAGGCACTCCTCTCTGCTGTGCAGTTGCGATTTATGTGCCCGATTTGATTGCACTTCGCTCCGGCTGCCGTTGGTTGTTCTGCGGTTGTCCAGCATTTTGATGTACAACTTGAACTTCCCCCATGTTTCAACTAAGTTAGCATCGCTCACTGTGGTTGTACTTGCCTTTGTTCTGATCTTGAACTTGCGATTCATTGAATTTTCTTTAGAAGTTCCTGTATAGTATCAGGCTGTGTAACGTCACGACATTCTGTATCAGTTAAGACCCGTAGCACATATTTGGTTATTTTCCTTTCGTCTAGTTTACCCCTCGAGGCAATCGCACTCATCTCAAATACGAACTCTTCTGTGTTCACATACAGCATTTGTTTTTCATTACTCAAAAGTTTGTATAAATTAGCTGCATCCTCTTCCGTTGGGAAATTGTTGATTAAGTTGCACAGAAATTCTACCTTCCGTCTAGTTGGCACACATACACATTCCTGATCCTAGGGTAGAACTCACAAAGCAACTCGGCCGAATCCTTCAGCGTGTAGACAGTTATCGACGTTATTTTCTCATCTGCGCTACTTGCTCTTGGTTCTGGAGTAGGCGCCTCACTCTTACTTTCATTTCTTCGGTGTATCTTAATCTTTTCCACCGTTACATTCATTGATTCAATTTCCTGCGTTTTTGATTGATTTGATTGTCGTTATCAGATGGCATTACTTCTTCCGACTAGGCTGCCTCTCTGCTCTAACCTAGTTCATCCCCTTCAAATAATCCTTCGTAGACCAACAGCTTATGAAGCAACTAAGACTTTTCGTTTGCTACTTTCAGACCAGCTCCTCACGAAACTCATCTATATTGTATGCAATGAATTTGACGATTTTTAATTCTGATTCACTCATCTTCTTCCTCCTTTAATCGCATTGATTTCAGAAGAGGAAATAGTTAATATGCACTTTGCTTAATAATTTTTTTTACCTCTACAACTTCTGAAGTTGTTTAGCCAATAAAAAAAAAACGCAAAAAGAAATTGAATAAAGAAAAACAATGGCCAGATTTTATGTTAACTTTTTTTTTATTGTTCTTATTTGGTGAACTACCTTCTGACTGCTCCGTTTCTCAAATGCTAATGCCTTTTATATATAATGTTTTATATATATGTTATATATGTTATGTTTTATATAACAGCGTATTTTCGATCTCACGCGATAATCCGAAGACAAACTATTCATTTGTTAATACGGTCAACTACTGTTGTTATTGTTTATATATTACATTTAAGAGCAATGTCATGGCGGCCTCTAATACAAAGGCGCGTAAGGCGCCAACGTGGATAATGGTTAGTTATGCATGCTGTGGAAAGAGGTGTTACAATCGGTTCTTCACATTATAGTTGGTTGCCATCAGGATTGCATATATTTCAGCTTGCAAGACAGACGCAAGTATTCTTAACATTGTCGTCTTCCAGAAAGACACCAGTGCCGCACCATAGATCGGTTTTAAAGCCATGCGGGGAGACCACATCCTTTTCCTGGATCAGATTCTGGCCTAAACTATTGCTGGGCATAGGGATATCTTATTTTTCCCGCTGCAAGAGCTCTGTTGTTATTGTATCAGATAGCTTGTCCATAAGAGCGGAGTCAAAAGACCGTCGGCGCGCAAGATTATCATTACCATGACTCCAATGCGCGTAGTACGGAAGACAACTTCTTTCTAAATCGAAAATGGCTTTGAAAGTGTAGTCCATGATATTATCAGGGGGACAGAGATTCATCAATGCGTCTAAGCCGGAGCCAGGTGTGACAGGTGTGTGAAAGTCTCCATGCAGCCGAAACAGACCGTTCTTTGGAGTCTGGTAAAAGCGCAAGTGACGTGTTATCGTAAGAGCATGTTCCACCATACAACCGGATATAATGGACCTTATCACAGTCATGTTGTTGTGTGAAAATGGATTCAAGAAATAATAGCAGGGTTTTTTGAATTGACATTATTCTATTTATTCTTCTTATTATTATTAGGCGTCGTGCCTTCTTGGTACCTACAACTAGACTGCCCATTTTGTCTATTACATCCCAACGTTCGCTCAATAACTCACCAAAGTAATCCGATCGATGCAACGCATTCTTGCATTTGTTTGTTTAGTTGCAAGAATACGTAAAATTTGATATTAAACACTTGTTGATTTATTTCGGACAATAACTCACCAAAGTAATCCGATCGATGCAACGCATTCTTGCATTTGTTTGTTTAGTTGCAAGAATACGTAAAATTTGATATTAAACACTTGTTGATTTATTTCGGACAATTGAGTTTGACGGGTCTTGTGTGTTCGCACCAGTGGGTCAATCGAATGTGTGCACATGTGCTAATCTGGTCTATCGATGCTTCGACGCTAGTATAATAGGATGTCATGAGGAACGTCTTGCACAAGAGTCCTCCCCTCTTTAAAAAGAGAAAGCATACTGAACGACGAAGTGGCTAACAGAAAAATTATTATACATGGTTATATACAAACTCACGGTTTTGGTAACATGAGGGATGA
The DNA here is from genome assembly GCA_907269105.1 of Volucella inanis. Taxonomy (NCBI): domain Eukaryota; kingdom Metazoa; phylum Arthropoda; class Insecta; order Diptera; family Syrphidae; genus Volucella; species Volucella inanis. The sequence continues at coordinate 94,334,343 of OU026153.1, read as the reverse complement.
TATGTATAACTGTTTTGTTACTTGAAATAATAATGGAAAGCAAAACTGTCCCATCAGGTCCACCAAATAATGGTAGCGAATATCCCTCCATACCTGCATCATATTGAATTACTTTAAGAGAAACATACGATTCTTACCTAATAAAGTAAAGAACTTAATGAAGTATAGAGGTTCAAGTTTGAAAGTTTAAGCTGACTTGAAAGTGATAGGTTTGTTGCTAGGATTACAGAATGAATTTATAAAGTATTTCTGCTTTTTGTGTATGTGGGACAGTCGAGCTACAGAGAAACACTATTTGGTTAAAGATTGGCCGACGAGATCGAAATTTGTTGCTGGAAAATTATGTGTAAAATATTCACATCTGATTAAGCCACAAAATGTTCTTCTTTAAACTTCACACATAAGGCTGGGTTTAATTAATGAAATTTAAAATCTGTTTTCCCTAAATTATGTGATGCCAAACTTAAAGAAAATATATTTGTTGGACTGCAAATACGAAAACTTATGATACATGTCAATTTTGACCTTTGACCAGCACTGTAGGGTTAAAACAGCTTTTAGATACTTCCACGGAGTGTCTGCACTCACTAGAAAACCCCGGGCTGCCTGTAAGTCAATGAGGTTCAATAATTATTTTTATTTTATTTCAAAAACTCCAAAGAGTTGAGTTCTCGGAGTTTCTTGAGAGAACAAAATTTTTGCAGATGCAAAAATATGAAAGAAGACATGTCGACGCGAGCAACAATCACTCATGTACGGAAAAGGCTTCGTGCATGCATACGGAACGAGGGCAAGCAATTCGAACAATATTGGTAATTGTTATTATTAATATTTTAGTTTGACTATTTATTTGAAGATCAAATTTGTGATTATTATTATTAAGATTATTAAGATTATTTATTTAGGATTGACACAAACAAATCGATTTGGGATCAGGTACGCTTCCAGTACACCCGCTACCTGCTCTATTATAATTACTATTATTTTCAATAATTTATTAAAAGATGTAAACATTTGTACCTTTTTGGAAAGTTTATGAACAAAAAAATAATTTCTGTAATTTTTACGCGAAGTGTCTTACACTTTTTTTGTGTAATCGTCTTTGATTGCGATATGCGGCCTTGAGATTTATTAACCTTTTATTTTAAAAGCCTTAATAATTTTTTGACATGATTGTTTTAAAGTAATATTTTGTTCACTGGCTATTAGGAAAAAAAAGCATTTTAATGCATTTACTTCTTATATATATGTGTATATATAAAAAATAAGTACGTATAGTATTCCCTCGGGTGGGTGTCTTGTCCCTTGTCTTTTTCCTTTTATTTCCCGCGGTATGTAGAAATCCATCATTTTCTTTCTTAACCACTGTCACCAGCTGGCAAAGCTGACCAAAGGTTTTAAGTTGCTGTACTAAAATATTAAATTAATATCAAAGAAGAAAACTATATCTAATAAAAATAATAAATACTTGATACCCACACACAATGATTAATTAATTTATGTACAATAAAACCTTACAATACTCGAAATTGTCATCGGGTGCGGATCAAAAAGGTGTTCTGAGAGCATCACGTCGTACAGCAAGATATCTGTCAAATCGTTTTCTTCTCGAAGTGAACTTCAAGAACGCACTTGATCATCAAGCAATGATTTGACGAGGAGATGTTGAAGAAGGTCTGGAAGAGGAAGATTTTGATGAAATTTTCGATCTGTTACAAGAAACATATTTCACTTATTGTGTTGAATTTTTCGACAATGCCAAGTCAGCATCTAAGGAAAAGATTGTGGAAAGTGAATCCGCAGGTGCCCCTTGTAATGATTCTCGTTATCCCAAATTCAAATTCAATGCGCCGTAAAAAAGCACATTCACGGTCGCACCATCTGTTGGAGGCATCTTCGGCGCGAATTGGGTGATGGAAAATCTAAGAAGGGCCGCGGATTACGATAAAAAGAATGTCGCCAAAACATTCCTTAGCGATGGAATGAAGTGGAATTTTATTCCCCCAGAATTATTGAAACACATTCTTAAGAATAGCTGGAAATGCAACCCTGACCTTTGAGGAGTTGACCATTCTATTGGCACGAATTGAGGGATGTCTAAATTCAAGGCCATTATGTCCATCCACCAACGAAACCGACGATTTCGCTGGTTTGACTCCAGTACATTTTCTCATTGGAGAACCATTCCAAGGTGTACCGGAGTCCGACCATACAGCTGAGAATATGCCAAACAAAGATCGCTGGAAGCTTATACAAAGAATGTACCAAACCTTTTGGAAGCAATGGAGTTCCGAGTACTTAGCACGACTTCAACAGCGTCCGAAATGGCTTAAGGTAGAAGAGCAACCGCATATAGGAGACTTGGTGCTACTAAAGGACGAGATGATTCCACCCTCAAAATGGAAGACAGCGCGCATTATAAAATTACTGTTTGGAGCTGGTCATCTCATATGCGTCGTTACCTTAAAAACCTAAACCGGAGAGCTCAAACGACCCATCACCAAAATCTGTGCCTTTCCAGCCAGTAAAACAATCGTCAATCAAACACTTATATAAACACACAACGAAATTTAATTTTAAAATACATACATACACACACACACACACACACTATTGAACTTTCAAAAAGAAACACATTTTTTTCTGTTTTCACTTTTACTATTACTAACCTATACAACCACACATATTTAATTCTTAGCATATAGGCTTTTCTAATAACGACTTGACAACTTTTTTTTTTATATAAAAGGCAAAACATTTGAGATATTTTAAAAAAATTATTATTGGCTTGAAATACAATCAAAACCCAATTTTCAACGACTCGGCCGAAACGGCTGCTATTTCGCGTTCAATGTTGGCTCTGAGCTCTTCCAACGTCGTCGGCGTGTTGGCATAAACCAATGACTTAACATAGCCCCACAGAAAAATAGTCAAGCGGCGTTAAATCGCACGAACGAGGCGGCCAATCGACTGGCCCATGTCTTGAGATAACACGCTCACCATACTTACTCTTCAATAAATCGATTATAGCGTGTGCTGTGTGGCTTGTGGCTTGAAACCACATGTCTTCCAATTCGGGCCAAAAATAATCGGTGAACATGGCGCGATAAGGCGGACCATTCACAGTAACGTGAGGATCGTTATCATCGACCGCCGGCATGCAAACCGCACCAAACAGTTATTTTTTGTGGATGAAGTGGTGATTCATGAAGCATATGTGGGTTTTCACACGACCAATAACGCATATTTTGCTTATTGACGAACCCATTGAGCCAAAAAATGAGCTTGTATAGCTTTAGTATATTTTACCATGATGAAAATGTTGAGCTTTCTGAATATTGATAGTGACAGTTTGATGGTTAGTAAAAGAGTGCAATCACAAATTATTATTATTATGAATACAATATATGTATATATTAAACATCAGTATAAAACCCTTCACAAACACTAAAAAGAGTTAACCATATACAACATCAAAATCATTAAACCAAATTAAGAAACAACCTACACTTAATAACCGTAATCAACTGAAATTAAAACATTATACAAAAACAAATATATGTTTGTATATATATTCCTTGAATTAAATAAAACGCATTTTTAAATCAAAACTAAACTTTGCTTCCCTCATTTGAAACTAACATCGACATAATTTACTCAATCAACATAAATCACTTAACAAGAAGCCGACACACCACATACACACATACTCATTATTCACAAAAAATAAAGTAAATACAACTCACCTTTATATCGTTCCGCATAAATTGGGAACACACACTCCCGAACACGTAATTATAATCGAAATTTTATAAAATTTCACGACTTTAATGATAAATAAATAAACGGATTTCGTACTGAAATCAAACCGAAACGATTGAAACTGACAATAGAATTAGTCAGCATGTCTGCACGAAGATGCAGAGGAAAAGCGAGCGGCATAAATGGCAGGTGGCAAAGGGCAATACCAAGGCTATGTCCCTCTCTGTACCACTAATTTTCTTCAACAGAGTTAATCAAGAAGAAGAGTTGGAGAGAAACCAAAAATTATCATAATTCCAAGCGGTAGAATCAGTGATGCCACTTTGCTGTTTTGTTATTTTGGATCGATGTGGTTTAGAGCGACGGAGAATTGTTGCGAACGTGTTCACGGCGGGGGTGAATGCCGAAAGCAAGCGATTGAAATAGCGCGGAACACATCCACGCATAAAAAATCCCACCAATAAAAGAAAAAAGTCCCCTTCAGGGAAATTTACTTAAAATTTCACACATTATTGTATACCATATAAAAGGAACATAATTTTTATTAAATACATTCAGTTTTATAACGTTTAGTTTATAACGAAGACAGTTTAGTTTAATTGGTATTTAATAATCAAAAATCGAAAATCCAAAACCCAAAAAGTAATTGAATAAAGAAAAACAATGGTCAGATTTTATGTTAACTTTTTTTTATTGTTGTTATTTGGGAATTACTTGGTGATAATGCCTTTTATACCAGCTCATATTACATCTCACGCGATAATCCGAAGACAAACTATTGGTTTGTTAATACAGTTACCCACAGTTGTTATTGTTTATACATTTTAAGAGCAATGTCATGGGCGCCCTCTTGTACAAAGTCGTGTGTGAATGCTGTGGAAAGAGATGTTACAATCGGTTCTTCACAATATAGTTCGTTCGTTCGGATTGCATATATTTCAGCTTGCAAGACAGACGCAAGTTTTCCTAAAATTGTCGTCTTCCACCATAGATCGGTTTTAAAGCCATCCGGGGAGACCACATCCTTTTCTTGGATCAGATTCTGGCCGAAACTATTTCTGGGTATAGCGATATCGTATTTTTCCCGCAGCAAGAGCTCTGTTGTTATTGTATCAGGTAGCTTGTCTCTAAGAGCGGAGTCAAAAGACTATCGGGGCGCAAGATCATCAATGCCATGACTCCAATGCGCGTAGTACCGAAGACAACTTCTTTCTAAGTCGAAAAGGCTTTGAAAGTGCAGTCCATGATATTATTATCAGGGGGGCGGAGATCCATCAATGCGTCTTAACCGGAGCCAGGTGTTAAGGCCTCCATGCAGCCAAAACAGACCGTCTGGTAAAAGCACCAATTACGTATTTTCTTAAGAGCATGTTCCACCAGACAACCGACGCATAGGATATAATTCACCTTACCATAGTCATGCTATTGTGTGAAATGGATTCAGGAAATGATAGCAGGGTTTTTTGTAATTGGACTTTAACTTTATTTATTCTTCTTATTATTATTAGGCGTCATGCCTTCTTGGTACCCACAACTAGACTGCCCATCTTGTCTATTAAATCCCATCGTTCGCTCAATAGGTCACCAAAGTCATCCGATCAAGGCAACGCATTCTTATACATGGTTAATCACAAAATTACGGTTTTGGAAAGATGAGTAATGATTGTTTCTGTTTCTTGCTTAAAATAATAATGAAAAGCAAAACAGTCCCATCTCGTAGCGAATATCTATACCTGCAACATATTAAAGAAACAACAACAACATATTAAAAGAAACATACGATTCTTACCTAATAAAGTAACGAACTTATAGAGTATATGAAATATAGGCGTTCAAGTTTGAAAGTTTGTGCTGACTTAAAAGTGATAGGTTTGTTACTTGGATTATAGGATGGATTTACAAAGTATTGCTGCTTTTTGTGTATGTGGAACAGTCGAACTGCAGAAATATATTACTTGGTTAAAGATTGGCTGATGAGATCGGAATTTGTTGCGGGACAATCAAATGTAAAATATTCATCTCTTATCGAGCCACAAAATGTTCTTCTTCCACCTTTACACATAAAGCTGGGTTTAATGAAGAATTTTTAACATTTAAAATTTGTATTCCCTAAATTATGTTATGCCAAACTTAAAGAAAGTATATTTATTGGATCGCAAATACGAAAACAATTTTGACTTTAAATTAAATACAAAGGAACTAGAAGCGTGGGCATCATTGAAAGCTGTAATAAATGTGTTTTTAGGAAATCATCGAGCCGAAAATTCTGAAATGTAAGTCGCAAAGTTGTTAAAAACTTATAAGGATATAGGTTGCTGAATGTCATTGAAAATACATTTCTTGTGACGAACAAGGAGAACGCTTTCACTAAGGCATAAATTAGAGGTGGGATGTTGAAATATTAGGGGATTATTGTTGTCAGTAGATTCAAGAAGTCACAAACGCTGGGTCGTAAAATACATGTTTTATAATATATAAGAATTAAAAATATTTATGTTTTAGAAAGAATTAAATGAGTTTACCTTTTTAGATTTTTCAGTTTCAATGCCAATTACCGTTTTGTCACTTCTATTTTTGTATGTATTTTGATATTAATTCTCGTATCTATAACAAACAGTACGTGTTACAAGATACTAAATGCTATATATACTTCGTTAGTTAGAACTTCGTAATAGGGGTTTATGGTTAGGATTGCGCTATCGGACAATTTGAGCGTTTCTGTTGCGTAACCTCACAGAACTCTTACGTTGGTTGGTTCTGGTATGACGTATAGCCATGGGTTTTAGTTTATGAACCAAATTCCATGGTTTAGTTGAAACACTTTGGTTTTGCAGGTTCTTGGATTTGCGTTGTCGAAGATCAATTGTATGTTGTGATTACGTATCACGAAATTCTGTCGGCATAGAAAGGCGTTCGTGGAGACTGTTTAAGACTTTACTTAAGTCTTCTCTGTAATTTTTGTTAGTAGCTATTATCTCGCTGTCTACTTATACATCATATTGGTAAATGTTTGAGTTCAACTTAACTGAGAAAGCTGTAACCCTAAACAATTGAAATTGTTCGTTAACTTGTACGAGTATCTTGAAATTAGTTCACGTAAAGAGAGGTTGTAGTAGAATTGATTATGAGTAAGTTAATTCTTGACATTTTTTCTGGGAATCTTGCTCTTTGAGGGAATTCAAGTTGGATTTGTTCCAGTGTCGAGGACAATACGCCGGAATTTAAGAATGGACTATCTTATCTATCTACTTTTGCTTCCTGTATAATAACTAAGAGTTCAGATTGTTTTTGCAGTATTTTTGAAGCGCACATAGAGACTTTGCTCGCTATTTCATCGAAATTGTGTAAAGTTTTTTCGATTTTAATTAGATTCGTTAACTTCATCGTGTTTTTGTTTATTTCTCTGGCAATGGGGTTGAAATTTTTGTTTATGTGTTGTGTTGATTCGTTAAATGAGTATATGAGATCTGAAACTATTGCTATCTGGTTTTCTGACAAGTGATACAAATTTTCTTGCTTTTCTGACAGTTCTCGTAGCGCATTATCTATCCTGGATGAATCGTGTTGGTCCATTGTTTCAAATAAAAACTTTTTAGCATACTCTATTCCGTTGAAGAGGCCGCCTTTGTTCCGCATAAATGAGCTCCCTCTTCCTCTCTTTTTCTTGACTAGTACTGTACTGACTACAATAGTTCTCTATCATTTTGCTGAATTTGCAGTGATCTATGGAATATATTTTGATTGTGGTTGTGCAGAGGTCTGACAAAAATGTCATGTTTTGTTTTTTGTCATGGAGTGTTTGAAGTTTAACATGATTGTCTAGGTATAGCACTGCTTGTTGTGGTTGTACTACTATACTAGAGAGTACTACTGTTTGTGCCGGTGTTGTGTTTATAAATCACAGAATGATACCAAAACTTGAAAAAAAAGAAAACAAGAATAGATGCTTTAACGAATTTGTGCCTTTTTGGTGTTTGGCGTTTGGATTACGATTTGATTTGAACCCTGGGTCAACTGCGGAAAGATTTATTAAGACTTAGTAAAAGCTTATTATTATTAAGGCTTATTAAAATTAGCAGTTTTACTTAAAACTAAAGGTAAAACCTAAATGGTGGTAGTAGTTAAAGAAAGTTGGGACGCGAGGCATAGGTGGAAATACGAAGGATATCAGCAATTCTTTGTGGGAAGATTGAGCCGGAAAAGTGACACAGATCTATGGTAACGTTGGTTGGCGCAAGAAAAAATAAGTTGAGATAAAAAAGACAATCGATATTAACAACTAAGATCTGATAAATAAAGACCACATAAAGCAAATCGTAAAAATCTGCATTAAACAGCTTTTATCAGGAGAATATTTGTTCTGTAGTAGGGTGACCAAACTAAAAACTAAATGGAGGTAGTGGTTAATGAAAGTTAGGACGCGAGGCATAGGTGGAAACTTGGCTTGAGTTCCTTATCAGAACTTATCACCTAAATCACGCAACTCATTCACTAAGGGAACAGGCAGATAAAAGATAAAAGCAGCGAAGTGAAGTAGGATGGCGCTTTTAGGTATAAGTTAAAGCCTGACACTTATTGATGTTAAGCTCAAGGAAACACTTTTGACACCGAGTACAAAGTCTGTCTAGATCTTCTTGCCGTGGTAGGCTGTCTGAGGAAGATAATATATATCTAAAGACTCTCATATTATCTGCTTAATCAGATATGTTTTATTGTTTAATGATGAAATCAATATCATAAATAGTTAAAATAAATAATAAGGAGAAAATGTGGCTGCTTTGAGGGACACCAAAGAGGCTCTCATTAGGTCAGAAACCATGGACCTAAATAGAACATAGTAATGTCGTTAATTTATATAGCGTTAAACCCATGTTATAAGGCTTATTTGGAAACCAAGAGCCTTTAATTTTGAAATTATTATATCGGTGGCAATCACGTCAACTTCATTATGGGATTCTAGGGCACGTAAAGTGCTTTATACGAATTCCGTTAGGTTTTTGGTTGTAAATCTACCTTTGGGAACAGTAGATCTACAATGGAGAAGCATTATGTCATAAATAGTTTAAAATATCTTAGTGTAGTGAATAAGAAAAGACCTTTCCCAGGTTTAGGAAAATAATTCATGGGTGAAATAAAGCTGGAAAAGAGCTGTAAGAGGTTGGGCTAGTTGCATTTTATATTGCTTTAAAAATATAGGGGAAGATCATCAGGTACAGCAAAATAATTATAAATGTACTTTCATCATTTTTTATATATCTATAGTATAATAAATCTTGCAAAAAAAAAAGTTGACAAAAAGGTGAGTGAAAGGTAAGTGCTACTTATTTAATTCCGCCAGATGAGCAAATTCCTACACTGTGCAAAGTCATTGAAATCTTCATTGATACTCTAATTGCGTCCGCTCAGCACTGCCATTACAAAATCCATAGACAAAATGGTTCACTTGAATACTTTGAAATTTAAATAATTCTGCATAACTCACAGAAACTGCATGTGGTTCCTGGTTCCGCTCGATTATAAGTAGTTGCCCCAGTTTTTTGCAATTTTTTGTGAGTATTTGTAAACACCCTTTGATTAGGGATACTTCATGTTGGAAGTCTCTGTTGATACTTTGATTGCAACGCCTTAGCACTGCCATTACAAAATCCATAAACAAGACATCCGCATATTGTTCACTTGAATGCTTTGACATTTAAAAAAAAAATGCTTTAAATATTTCAACTTCGATATAATGCTGTCGAAATTCAATAAACAACTAATAACCATAAACGAAAGTGCACTTATTTTAGAGTAATTATTTTTTTTACAGTAATAAAAAATATTACAACACTTTTCGGAGATAAATGCGATTTTCCCAAAACCACTAATCAATTCAATTAAATGTATGCATGTAGGATAGCAATTGATATATTGTTAAATGCGTAATAATGAGCACTTTATTTGTTTTATTGCAAATGTTGCCCTAAAATTAATGAGTCAAAAGTTATTGAAAATCAAACGTGGTTTTTCGTTTTGTAAAATCAACTTGGTTTTGGATTTTTTTTTCGGAGAAATATCTCATCAACCCCGATTTTTTGAAATTTTGAAACGTGTACCTAGTATTAACAAACAAAAAAAAAATCAATTTATTCCATCTCAAGCCAGTAGTTTTCAAGATACGACCTAAACTTATCATTGCGCAATGTAAATATAATTCTTTATGACCCCTAAAAAGGGGAAAAGGGGACCGCCTCGCATAGATGACATCTATATTTTTAGGTCAAACCTTGGTTTTTTTGAAAAAATAAGCATATATTGTATAAAAAAATATAAGAAAAATGCGAAAATATTTGCGTAACCAAATTGTAGTGTTTAACCGAGATATTGACATAATATCATCATTGATGGATTTTTCATCACACGAATACGGAGACATGGTTTTTGCAACGAAAACGGTCAATGAGTGAGATTGGAATACTTATAGGACCGTCACATATATGTGGATATGAGTAACATGAATTACTCATTATAATTATTTTACTATTACTTCATTCCATTTTCTTCATACTTCATACTCATTTGATTATATTTTGTAACTTAGATTACACTCTGCGAGACAGTCGACGCACCATGCAATTATGACACACGACGGAATAGGTTTTCAGCCAGCCAATAACCCAATAAATTCAATGGGGTAATAAAAAACCATCCAGTACAGATGAATCATAAACAACGATACCCCAAAGAAAAGTGACCAAGTTAAGTGGGGTAATAAAAGCATTTAAAACAGATGAAGTGTCAACAGAAGCAACGTATCCCCATGGCCAATTGGAAGATAATTGTGTTGCTCGTTGCTGGATTTATCATATTGGGTATGATTTACTCATGGTGCTCAAAAGCTTGGGAATGGTATAAGGTCCTAAGTTCGTTAGGGGTCTGGTGGCTGTAGTAGCTGTTGAAGAAAATGGAAAAGCGCAGAAGAAGCAGTCCGTAATCTACCAGCAGCGTGGTCGTGTTTATATATTTTGTTTTACCTTGTCTTATAATAAAATAACTAAAAATCACACTTAGTTTAAATTTTTATTTTCTACATATATTTAAACACTTTCATTATTGAGAAACAACACGGAAATCGTCGAGGCACACACATCCTGCTCTTGCAAAAATCGTTCGCAACTATGAAAACTTTTTTCATTACGTCAGAAAATATTTAAATAACATACTAAATTTAGGTAACTTAACAGACATTTACACTAAGGCAGAATCAACATTTGGAGAATTTTTATTCAAAAGGTATGCATGCACTCCATCATACAATATAGCAGCACAACCTGGGGATTCAGAGAAGGGTTTGCAATACTGCAATTACATTTTGTAAAGACATTATTCTTGAGACAACAAAGAATGACAGTGAAGTTTGATGTGTACATTTGTATGTAATAAGCGCTCTGAGATTTTAAATTTATTTATTCTGTTTTAAAGTAAAGATAAGTATAGATAAGTAAAGATGAGTATGAAACCGTGATTTCTATACCATTTGTAATTCCACTTATTTTATTTTCGTTTGATTTCCATATTTCGCTTAAAAACCAAAGTTCCCTTGCTGTTGTCTGTTTTAGTAGTTACATCAGGATTAAAAAGCACAAATTTGATATGGATGTATGTGTTCCTGCGGTCAAAAAATCAAATGTAAACATATAAATTTTTCGAATTTTTTTTTCCTTTTTTATTTTATTTAGGAAAAAATGAGAACATTTATTAGCCGGATGAGTTCCAATTCATCTAACTCACAAATTTCCACAATTTATTTACCTGTGCAGGAAGCAAACCTCACTCCATGAAACGCGGAGCTTTTTTTAATTTCAACGTACATATGTGGGCAGGAATATTGGGTAACAACCTCGGACTCTATCGACTTCCTCAAAACCTTAATTCGAATTTCTGCCTGGAATTTTTGTAAATACAAATTACAAACTATTAGGTGGTATCACACTGCAACAAAAATCAGCCATTTTGCACCAGCAGGATGGCGCCCCGCACACTATGCCCACGCAGTTAGAGAGTGGTTAGATCGCATGTATTAAAGTTCGTGAATAAGGCGGAATGGATAGATTCCGTAACCTCCAAGGTCTTCTTGATCGAAATGGGTTTTTCATTTTGGTAACGGATGAAGGGCCCTGTTTACTCATCATTAATAATAACATTGGACGACTGGGACTTGAATCATAGGATTTTGAGCAACTACGAAAGTTCGAGAAGAATAGGAAATAATGAACATTGTAAAAGCCTTTTAAAGACGAGCTCTGGAGTGCATGGTTTCCACTTTAAAAATAAAAAAATAAATAATTTAATGCTGTACCAGTATTAATAAATTGTGTCGTATCTTCAAAATGGTGACTTGAGTAGAAAGGACCAAATAATTTTTTGTTTGTTAATACTTGGAATATGTTCTAAGGTTACAAAAATTGGGCGCTAATAAGGTATTGTAACAAAAAAAAACTGATGGCATTATCAACACTTTTAAAAAAATAAACTTTCGACACATTAATTATTAAACAGTTAAAGTACTTTTAATTCAATCCCAACTTATTTGTTACCATACACGTATAAATTAAAAGATGTTATTTTCAACAGGTGTAAAAACAGAGCTCTGGAGTGCATACAGATTAATGGTTTCCACTTCAAAAAAAAAAAAAAAAACTAATGTTGTGCCAGTATTAATAAATTGGGTCGTATCTACAAAATGGTGACTTGAGTAGAAACGACCAAACAATTTTTTGTTTGTTAATACTAGGAATATGTTCTAAAGTTGCAAAAAGTGGGCGTGATAAGAAATTGTTACAAAAAAAACTGATGGCAGTATTAAAACTTAAAAAAAAGTTCAATGTAAAGAAAGAACATTAGTAGCTTTCTCCATTACGTCGGTGATTCTATTCCCCTGATAAATAAAACTATTGTTAACGGGTACTATTTTTACCGCCAATAATCAGCAGTACGCGCTGAAGTAGGATTATATCTATATATAAGTTTTGAATGAAAGTAAGAGAAGTGAAATCCGTCTATAAAACTCCTAGTCACCTGATGGTAACTTTGGTAACTTTTCTTTTTACTGACTCGGAACCAATTGCATTTTAAGTGCGACGTTCATTAGAGAAGCTTAGTTAATTTTTATCTAGCAACATTTTGAGGACTTCTTCAGTTATTAGGTCGCAACCGGAAGCTTTCTTTGGTTTTAATTTCTTTATTAAGATGTCTCATCCAAATGGACAGCGAAAATATCCGATTTCTCCTTAACTTCCTTCACCCTATTCGCTATTATTTTTTGTATTTTCGACGCAGAGATTTTATGTCTTTTAGTGATTTTTACTGCTTTCGAAAGCTAATAACTTGATTCTTTTTCTGTAGGGTCATTAAAGTTTCCAATAGTCTGCTTTAGCAAGTTGTACAGCCCGTTCAAGCGCATTCTATATTGTGGAGCACGGCTTTGTTTCCATTTCTTACGGGCTTCTCTTTTTTCTGTTATAATTTCTTTTATATCCCATGGACAACTAAGACGGTAATTTGTTAGTTTTATCCTTTTATAGTCTGTGTTATTTAATCCGGCATATTGAACGATTTCCACAAAGCAATCAACTTCGACAATGAGTTCATAGAGGTATGCTAGCTTCAACTTTCTCTTCAATTTATTTCTTCTCATGACTTTTCAATCAGTACAACTGCCTGTATTAAGTCTTTTTAGTTCTTGTTTTTAAAATTTAACTTCATTCATTGTCCAAATGACCGGAAAATGGTCAATGTAAAGGCAAAAGTTTTCATCCACTTTTGTGGCAGATATTTATTTTGAAACGAAGGAATTGATAAGTCGGCTGGTATGTCGGTTTTCCCGTCGAAAGGAACTTAAAATAATTCTCCACAGCAGCTTCCTACAGTATTCTACTTTTTTCTGAGATGCATTTTGAGTCACAGTTAATGTGTTTTGTATTAAAGTTACTGTTAATAATGAAACTTGACTTAAGCGAAGAAAATATATACAGGGTGACTTGTAATTCGACCTATTTCTTGAAATGGGTTATTCTAAAGCTTATTTACAATGTTTTTAGCTATGGCAACCAGCGGTCGAATTTCAATAGTTTTCGAGATATTCCAGTTTTAAGGTTTTTTCGAAAAAACACCGTCTTTCGATCTTAAGGTGTCAATTGTAAGAAAAATAAATGCGTTAGAATGGTAAACTTTTTTTCTGATAGACAGTCGACAAAAAATTAGTAAGGCTATAAAAATAAACGGTTAATAAATCTCAAGACAGCAGAATTTGTTTTACATTTTTTTTAAATCAAAGACGTTTACTCAAAAAAGTGTTAGATATTGGGTATATAATAGTGCGGTTTGCTAAGAGATGGCGTAACTTGTATTATTCCATTGGAACATGCGTTGGAAGGCTACTGTCATTGTACGTCATTTCAGTATATGTCATTCATTTAAAGCGTAAACAACAATAATTTTTTTTCACTCAAATATGTCGAACTTTGTGCCTGAAAAAGAGTTTTTGCGGGGAGTTATTCTTCATGAAGAAAACTGCTGCCGAAAGTCATCGTATTTTGGTGGAAGTTTATGGTGAACATGCGCTAGCTGAGCGAACGTACCAAAAGTGGTTTGCACGATTTAAAAGTGGTGATTTTGGCTTCGAAGGCGATGAACGTCCTGGGCAGCCAAAAAAGTTTGACGATGAAGAACTGGAAGCATTACTCTATGGAGATTGTTGCCAAACACAACAGAAGAGCTCGCAGAATCTTTGGGTGTCACTCAAGCAGTCATTTCAAAACGTTTAAAAGCAGCAGGATATATTCAAAAGCAAGGAAATTGGGTTCCAGATGAACTTAAGCCGAGAAACGTCGAACGCCACAAAAGGAAGTCATTTTTGCATCGCATTGTTACTGGTGATGAAAAATGGATCCATTACGACAACCCCAAGTGCAAAAAATCATATGTGAAACCAGGCCAACCAGCCAAATCAACGGCAAAGCCGAATATCCATGGCGCGAAGGTAATGCTCTGTATTTGGTGAGATCAGATGGGTGTGCTCTATTATGAGCTGCTAAAACCGGGTGAAACCATCAATGGACAATGCTACCGAACACAATTAATCCGTTTGAAGAGAGCAGTAGCCGAAAAACGCCCGAAATATGCGACCAGACACGAGGCAATAATTTTCCATCATGACAACGCTCGGCCCCAAGTCGCTATTCCGGTTAAGAACTATTTAGAAAACAGTGGATTTGAAGTCTTACCCCACCCGCCTTATAGCCCAGACCTTGCCCTTTCTGACTACAATTTGTTCCGGTCGATGCAGAACGCCCTCACTGTAATACGGTTCATATCAGAGCACAATATCAAAAATTGGCTTGATTCATTCTTGGCTGCCAGGCCGGCACAGTTCTTTTGGGATGGGATCCACGAATTGCCAGAAAGATGTGAAAAAGTCATAGCTTCAGATGCGCAGTACTTTCAATAATACTATTGTACATGTTTTTCTTAAATAAACGTTCAAATTTTGAAAAATAAAAACCGCACGAATTAAATTGCAGTTCCAGAGCTGGATGGTTTTTACGGACAGTTAATATTTAGAAAAGGTATGGCGATATTAAAACCGGCACTTATAATAATTTACAGCAGTGATAAACACCAACGCCATATATTGGGTTGGGAAGAAAGCAAGGAAGAACGTTGGTTTTTAAATGTGGAACAAAACTTTTTTACTTTTTATAAAAAAAGTAAACTTTAGTCTATTATATAGATATTTTCCACTTGGCTCGATAAGCTTCTGTTTGTTTGATAAGATTCTGCCCTCATTACCTGGACCAAGTGCGATTTCAGGTCATCATCATTGGTGAAACTTTTACCATTCAACGAATTTTCAAAACTTCTAAGCACATCAATATCTGAGGTGCAAGCTCTGGCCCGTGTGGGGGCTGTGATATAATTTTTCAACTGAGCTTCAATAATTTTTCACAATTTACCAAATATATGTGTGGTCTAGCGTTGTAGTGCTGAAAAACAATTCCCTTAAGATTTTCCATTTCTGGCCGTTTTTCTTTGATAACTTTCTTCGTTTTATAAGATATTGACAGTAGATATCTGAATTGATCGTTTTGTTTCTTGAAATCAGCTTAAAATATACGACATACCTACAATTCCTGCAGATGGACAACATGCTCTTTTTTTGACGCATTTCAGGTTTCGGTATGGTTTGTTCCAGTTCATCACGCTAAGACCATTGCTGTTGTTCAGACGATCCATTTTTAATCACCAGTGGTTCAGATGTTTTGAAATGCATATCGCAAATATTGATTCGCTGTGGTAAATTGAATCTGTGTTTACTATAACGAACACAGATATCGAACTTTTCTTAAAGACCGAGACGTAATAAATGATTGTCATTTATTAAACACTTTTCGCTTTGCAACTTTAAAAAAAAATTTTGCTGTCTAGTAAAAGCGCGATATATTTCACTAAAAATGCAAATTTTAACTGATCTCGCACTTCACAATTTTTTTATATTTTTTTGTAATTATTTTGTTTTAAGTTTTATGGTATTTTTGTTTAATTGAATAAAATTCTTGGTATGATTTGGAAATTTTCCAAGGATAATATTTTGTAGAATTTTTGTGTTATAAAATTAATATATGTATGTAAGTTCTATTTTCCTTAGGCGAAAAGAGATAATTAAAAAAAAAAAAACAAACTGGGACTGGGGAAGAGCGGTACTTTTAGATGCCGTTGATGAGATTCTCGACATAATAACATTGATTCCCCTTCTGTTGGAGGACTGAATTTACCAGAAGCAGATGGCAATGGAGCTGTCATGCCACTTTCAAAACCAAATTACTCCATTCCCAATCCAACGTAGTGTTACATACATAAAAGTTGTTGTTTGTTTGTTTGTTTTAATTTATTTAAATTCAATTATTCACATAAGAATAGTATATCTTTTGTGAATAAAACAAGCTTTAAAAATTTCAATATTTTAACACTACAATATAAATAAAATAATTATTGTAATAAAAAAAGAAGTTAATAAAAGGAGTTCTTAGAGTGCTAAGTAAAAAGAAAGAATAGTTGAAGAAAAGAGAAAATAGAGAATAAAAAGGAGAATGAAGTTCAGGGATACAAGAGGAAATTCATTAAAAATTTTCGGAACAATATTTAAATACTTCTTTATCGAAATTATTTGTGTTGCTCATGCGTTTTATCCTTAAAGGCAACCGATTCCATAGCTGAATCCCATGTACCAAAAATTGTTGAGACGTGTTTAAATACTTATACCTAGGTGCTATCAGTTGCAAAGTTCCTCGATTAGTAGGAAATTTTACTATCTCAAATAAATATTCTGGTACTTTCTTGGTTAAAATTTTGTGAAAAAACAGAATGGTTCGATACTTCATAAGAGCAATCAGATAACAGCCGGCAATTTGTTTGGTATAGGCGGAAATGTGTTCGTGGCTTTTGATTTCCAAGGTTATTTATGTTGATCACGTACTCTATAGGGGAGACGTTAAGACTCAATTGTGTTAAATATCTGCACTTTGTCCTGCATTTACAATCAGTGCCTTTGTTTTATTTGGATTAAGCTTTAGATCGTTATCTGGTAAACTTAAGGATTTCATTTAATTCTTGGTTTAGAATGTCCAGCGCTTTGTGTTTGTTTGCTTTCGGAAAGAGCGTATATATTTGTACATCCTCTGTGTATGCATGGTAATTGCAAACGTGAAAACATTGTGTTATGTCATTTATCCCTTTTCCTATAAAAGACGTACTGAGACCTGTTAAAAAGATATGAAGACAGCAGCTTACATATTTATATCTAAAAAAATCTAAAAAAAAAAAATTGTTGTAACCATTGTTACAACCGGCACGTAAATTTTCACAGATTTTTAAGAGGGCTGAGGTACAACTATAATTTTTACGAAAGTCAGACTGGTATTAAGATATCATCTTTTTAGCGCCTGGTCACTTTTTTATTTGACCACTTACTATAATTTCAAAGACTTTACTTAAAAACGGTAAAATAGCAATAGGCCAGTATTCTACGGAAGCTCCGTTTGGTGCTTTTGGTAGGGGTACAACCTTCGCAGTTTTCCAGTTATCCGGAAAAACTAAAGTTGTTAAAATTGTATTTAAAACGTGGGTGCAAAATAACAGGAAGCAGATTTTTAACAAATGTAAGAGCAATGTTATCCGAATCTACGGCATTTGACTTGACACTTAATATAATATTACCCACTGTCGTTTCATCTACGCATGTAAGTTGATTCGGAAAAGGTAACACTGCTATTCAGAACAAGAGACTGCAGCAAATACAGATCGGTAAAGTTAAAGTCACAGACACTAAAAATATGTTGGCATGCCACGAAAGACGAAATGCAATATTATTGAACTACATGGTGGTCAATGCGACTTTTTGGGAGACTCTTCAACATATAAAAGGGTTCAAAGCTTTCGACTGACTTCCCAAAGATCTTACTCAATCGGCGTGTCCTATCATGAGCAATAAGACAAGACCACCTCAAATAACTCTTTTTATTTAATTTAAGGCGCTAGAAGAGGACGGGGTAGTAATCGCCTACTAGCAATCTGTTCTGCCTTACCACCATTTCATCTGTAACCTCGGAACCTGGTGATTCAAGCCAATTAATTCGGCCGCTCTCACTGCAACACCTGATGACACTGAATCTTTATCTTTAAAGGATGTTTATAAAGAAATCTTAAAGCCTAAGAAGGTCAACATCGAAGCTCAATCTACTTTGAACACACTACAGTAAAAATATAAAGGCTTTGTAAAACGAATCGATTTGCTGCAACAAGAACTAGATTAGCTTGAGGAAAAACAAAGAGAAAATACTGTTAAAATTATTGGTTGACCTGATGTAAAGAAAGCCAAATTAAACAAAGCTCTTACATTTTTATCTGTTGGTCTTGATCTTAAAATACGTAAAAAGCAGTTCGACGACATACGTTTTTTTAATACTTTAATAATAATTCTTTATTTAAAAGTAAAGTAAAAGAGGGGTTTACTTAAAATACTTTATTATGTGTTTGCTCTTGGTATGTTAATGCTTTTTTATATGTATATACCCTTAAGAGGGTATTCCAGTTTTGACCATGAATGTAGAAAAAGGTTTCATTGCCCGCTTCCACATTCAGATTGAGTTGGTCTATAGTTCAATTGTAATAGTTCCCCCCTTGAAAATTGTATGTACACCGTATTTGTTATTAAAAAAATTTGTGTCACCTAGATCATATTTTAATATATTGTATTATATGATACCCTAGTGATACTATTTAGGGATTTTATTTCAAATGTCGCTCGGGTGGATAGTTTAACTTTCTCATTAAATTCTGTAGATTTTCTTTTCACGACAAGATGTTGTTTTCCGAAAGAAGAATATCACGCTCGTTACTTAACATCGACTATTCGGAGAAAAGCTGCAAATTGAGGCGTATGTGATGCATGGCTACGATACGGGGAAGGCGATAGTCTGGAAGTGAGATGAAATTAAAAACGTACATATAAAAATTGTATCCTCACTGTATGAATATACATACATGTAATGGTTGGAGCCCGGTTTCTATATGTAACACATAGTTTAGTGTATTTTCTGCTAACCTGAGTATGTTTTTCAAGAGATATCTGAACAGTTTTTCTACTTCTTCATATTAGAAATTTTCCCGTACTTGTGCTGCATAACACATATTTGATCCCACCATAGCTTCATATATTTTGAAAAGTTATGCTTATTTTATAAAATATGCACATCGAGTTGTATTTTCTAGCTTTTATTGTGAGTTTGATTATTTGTGTTTTTAATTTTAATATTTAGTCTCTCGATTAAGATTCCACCGAACAAAGCACTATTGAAATCATCCAGAAATAAAGAGAAATCGGGCTCATGAGCATCCATGCTTAGCACCCATGGGCGACTTGAACGAATTTGACCGATTGTTACCATCCCACTGCAGTTCTATTTTTTTTTTTGTATAACCTTAGCGAACTTTGTTGATACTCCCAGTTTGTGAAGTTTTTAATAAAGAGATTTATGCAAACTATGTGTATAGTTTTTCCTTTGTCCAGATAAGTCCAAGCTATGCTGGTCAAGGTAAGAACATTATCTACTGTTAAAAAGTTTTTCTGAATCCAGCAAGGAACTCACTGAACAGGTTATCTGCCTCTACCCAGGCAGCAGAATTATACCCTAGAATTATACCCTTGAAAATGTTCATAATGACATTAAGGAAGGAAATGCCTCTGTAGTTTCTCGGGCCTTTGTGGTCTTCTTTTAAAATATGGGAAAGAAGATATGTAGTTACAGAAATCTGTTTGGTTTTGGATAAATTCGTCGGACACGTGGTTAAAAAGTTCGTGTGTAATGCGATCGTCCTCCGGGGCTTTATATGTTACAGCGATGGATTACACTGTAAACGTTTTGGTTGGTGATCTTTTGATCTATTATATCGACTTCCCGATATTGAAGTGTACACTGGAATCTACTGATGGTAGAAAGTGAATGAAGAACCTGTTTTAGGCAAGCGATGTGTAAGTTAGGTCGCCAAGGGATTGTAAGTGTTGTCTTTAAGTGCTGCGTGTAATTTCTTTGTTTTTATTTACTTCGGCGATACATCTAGTAAGAATATCTTATCCCGAAATGGTATGAAAGGGACTTATATTTGAAAGCAAAGTTTTCTTTCCATTTGAAGTTTGACGTAGATGAGTTGGGGTACTTTAGGTTTGCGGGACAATTTCAAAGTTGATTTCTACTGCCAATGGCAATTGGTCGCAAAACCATATGCACGTCCAAGACTCTTATGCACTCTATGGACTTTCCGCACACAAAACAATAACCTATTGTGGAACATGCTGAATCTTTTAAATATGTGAAATAACTCTTTGGGTCACTTTTAGATTATCAATTAGATTCACACGTTTCAACACGTTGAATATTTCTCCCGTTATCAATGATTTTTGTGTTTTCCGCATACTACAGCTCAGGCATGTTTTATAGATATCGAGAGCCAATATCTATCTTTTGATGCCTTATAAGGATCATATTATACGGAATTATACTAAATTTAAATTAAAAAAATAATCTCGTATTTGACTTTGTATCTAGGTGGCTGACGGCGACGGTTTTACTAAAAATCATTACCCTGGCCGTTTGAATGAAGACTGCTACGTATAGATTGGAATCAGTGATTTTATCTTTTCCATCTGATTCTTCATACTTCTCATTTTTCTTGGTCAAAAACTGCTCTAATAGTGACATTCCTACATAATTAACCGAAAGTCTCTTTCGCAAGAAACCGCAACTGGTGTCATAAGTGTCACGTTTTGATGTCTTAATACTAAATAAAATTTGATGAAGAAAAAGATAGTCGCTTAACACCTAATATCTCTGACAATAACAATTGGAACAACCTTATTTATAAAAATGAAAGTTTGACGTTCAAGAGAACTTAGAAAAAATTATATGTTTTTATGGTTCAAAATTTAGAATTTTGAATGAGAAAGAAACAAGATGACAAAGCTATCAAAATAAATACGTTTGAAGATCTCTATAAGCTTAAGTTTTTCTTTAAATGCTTAAGGCACACTGAGCATTTTAATTATATTGTTCATTCCTTTAGTTTTGACCGTAACATTTTACAAAATTGTTTCTTTAATATTAATATTTGTTCTTATAAATTATTAACATTTAATAAACTAGTGACTATTGATTTTGGTATTGTAGAGCACTGTATGATTATCACCCAATACTTAAGTATGCCAAAAAATAGATCATTGGGTCTTTAGAGTTAAAAAAAATTATTTTACCAACAACTTCATTTACTTCTACGGTTTTAACCTTTTTACAACGAAAACGACTCTCTTAAATCTTATGACAAATTTATTTTGAAACTAAGTTTTCAAAATAATATTTGTATTTTCACCTCAGTAAAAACTAATAGCATGCCTAACAGGTTAAAATAATGGATTGCATAGCATCTTTTGAGTAAAGTAAGTGAGAAAAATAAATAAATAAATAAAATAAATTTCAGAAAAAAAAATTTAAAAAGCACAAATATATTTCATCACTTAAGTCCACACTCCACAAGTTGTACAATGAAATTTTTAAGGAAATGAAAATTTGCAAGGAGAACTACTATGAAGAATGAAACAAAATTAACAAAATTCTGAATCATAATCTACCCGTTATAAGGCAGATAACAATTAAAGAAGCAATAATATATTAGCATTTCAGATCATATTGAGGTAGTTAATATTTTTATGGAATTTCTTGTCTCTCTTGCCAATAATTTGTCCCCAGAATTCTTCTGTGATGGCATGGCTTATATTTCTGATGAAAATGTTATAAATGAAGTTTCTTCCAATAATATGGTAGTTTTGCCTTTGATCCGATATATTATGTTGAGTTACTTGCCATTATCAATGAAAAACATGTCGTTTTATACTGTTGATATGTTTGCTAATAATCAATTATTTGCTACTTTACTTAAAATTACAGAAGATATTTCGCTCTTAAAAGATTCAAACCCTTGCGATCTAAATAACTGTAGACTGATATCTATTTTACCAATTTGTTCCAAAGTACTTCAAAAAGTTATCAAAACTTGACTTCTTAAGTGTCAATCAATCTGGCTTTCGTACTGGTAAATCCACAAAAAATGAGTGAAAAATCTGAAAACTTTAGTGGAAGTCTTTTCTCGGCTGGCCCTTTTATTGATTTAACCAACAGATTTGATTTCCTTACTCAATTTCATTAATAAAGGAATGCTTGGCTTTATCTATAAATCTATCTTATCTAATAAAAAACAAAAAGTGAAAATTAAGGATAAGTATAGCAAACTATGCTTAATTCGTGGTGTAGATCGCGTCCTATTTTTGATTTTCATTAACTCTATCTCTCAGAAATTTAAGGGCAACCTAACCGCTATTGCAAAATATATTATATTATCTATTCATATGGATGCAAGTCCCCTCTCGTTTTGAATACTGACAAAAATTTCGATTTAAACATTTTAAGAAGCTGTTTTGTTGTTCATAAAATGATTCTCAGCAAAAAAACTAAACAGTTTTACGAGTTCTTTTGCTCTGCCTGACTAAGAAATATTTCTTTATTCTTTTAAGTGTCCAAAATTCCAAGTTAATAAAAAATGCATTTATTTGCTGAATATAGCTTGATACTATACTCAATATAACTTTTTAGGATCCTCTAGCTGATCATTGAACTTGTCGAGTTATAGAGGCTGAGTAAGGTCAATGAATCTCGAGAAGTTTCTCCAGACGAGTCCTGAAACTAAAGGATGCTCTGCCTCCTTCCTTTCACCCTCCAGCCCAAAGGGGATAATCTAGGTGTCATCCGAACAGTGTCGAAGATCCACGTGGCTGAGGGCACAGCATCTCTAAAAATAGATCAGTCGCAAATGGAGTATCTGGATACCTGGCGACCTCCGGATTAGCTAACCTTACCTGCATACAGCGGATCTGTACAGATGGACCATCCTTTCTCCGTAACTCATGGGATCTTTAATGGATACAACCTCAAAAAAAAAAAAACCCGAGCCCGGTACTTCTTTAAAACCGCGTGGTAAAACGTTGCCTGCACCGAATACCTGCATTGTCGAAAGGAGAAAAAATTGTCGCAGCCCATGGTGCACCATTTTCACAAGGGAAAGGCAACGAGCCTAAAATTAAATCTGTAAGGAGAGACAACACTGTGGCAAGCAATGGTCCTATCTCTTCCTCTACCCCTAGAAGCAGCAAGTATATGGCAGGCAACGGACTTGTCGTGACCTCTCGATCTTTTCACGAAAGCCAGAGGTGGTTTAGGAGAGATTTGGCCAGGTGCAAAACTTGAAGTCGTGCCTAGTGTGGATATCACTAGCAGATCCAAAACTCGCACCTGGGTTCCAGCCGAACTCTCATTTCCAGAAAGCATTCTGGACATTATTAGGCTGACTAACCTGACCCTTCCGACTCATGACTAGAAAGCCGCAAAACTGGAGGAGCTAAGGCGCTCACATAGATGCGAGTTGATAGTGATCAACAAGGAACCCCTTAACCCTCTAGTTCAGACTAAAGGCATGAGCCGGTTCAGGTTCGAGGCGATACATCATAGGGTCTACAAAAATAATGAGCTGGATGATAATAAGCGAACTCCTCCTTCTTTAACCGAAATTAGAAGTATAGCCTTGGATCTAGGAGCGTCGATATCCTTTACAGAAGTGGACAGCGACGACTTTTTTTTTAATTGAATTTTTATTTGTTCTAAAAGATTGACATTTATGACATTTATCTTGATGCTGTCAACGAAACGTATTTGCTGACATTAGGATGATATATATCATTTGCATCAATGTTGACATCACCAATCATTACCAATGTTTGCCTTTTATCTATGTCAATGTTTTGTCCTAATTCTTCAATAAATTCAATTACATTAAGTCTAAGCGGTCTGTATAGAGCAAAAATTTTAACTTCAGTGTGTCTACTTGGAATGGTTATCATTCAAACACATTCATAATACACATAATTCATATTTATTTTTGTGTGTCCTATATTTTATTTTATAAAAATTGTTAAGCCGCCACTTTCTTAATCAGTTTTATTATTGCCAATGGTTTATGAAATCCAGTAACTATATTGGGTCTATAACGGTCTATTGTGCGGTTTGATAAGAGATGGTGTAACTTGTGTTATTCCATTGTTATTATTTCGTTGGAACTGTCTCCATTGGAAAGCTACTGTCACTGTACGTCATTTCAGTATATGTCATTCATTTGAAGCGTAAACAACAATAATTTTTTTTCACTCAAATATGTCGAACTTTGTGCCTGAAAAAGTGTTTTTGCTGGGAGTTCTTCTTCATTACTTCAATATAAAGAAAACTGCTGCCGAAAGTCATCGTATTTTGGTGGAAGTTTATGATGAACATGTGCTAGCTGAGCGAATGTGCCAAAAGTGGTTTGCACGATTTAAAAGTGGTAATTTTGGCTTGGAAGACGATGAACGTCCTGGGCAGCCAAAAAAGTTTGAAGATGAAGAACTGGAAGCATTACTCTATGAAGATTTCATTTCAGCCATTTCAAAACGTTTAAAACCAGCTGGATATATTCAAAAGCAAGGAAATTGGGTTCGACATGAACTCCAGCCGAGAGACGTCGGAAGGCGATTTTGCATATCCGAAATGCTGCTGGAACGCCACAAAAGGAAGTAATTTTTGCATCGGATTGTTACTGATAATGAAAAATGTATGATGGATGATGTGCTGTATTATGAGCTGCTAAAACTGGGTGAAACCATCAATGGAGAACGCTATCGAACACAATTAATCCGTTTGAGGAGAGTAGTAGCCGAAAAACGCCTTGAATATGCGACCAGACACGAGGCAATAATTTTCCATCATAACAGCGCTCGCCCCCACGTTGCTATTCCGGTTAAGAGCTATTTGGAAAACAGTGGATGGGAAGTCTTATCCCACCCGCCTTATAGCCCAGACCCTGCCCCTTCTGACTACCATTTGTTCCGGTCGATGCAGAACGCCCTCACTAAAATACGGTTCACATCAGAGCAGAATAGTTCTTTTGGGATGGGATCCACAAATTGCCAGAAAGATGGGAAAAAATCACAGCTTCAGATGTGTAATACTTTGAATAATATTATTGTACATGTTTTTCTTAAATAAACGTTCAAATTTTTTAAAAAAAAACCGCTCGAATTAAAATATACATAATATAAAATGATTTCTCAATTTTTTTAATATTTATTTCAGACAGCACTATTACATCAATTTTTTCAGCGAATTCATTAATTAAAATCCTTAATCCTTGACTTTAAGGTATTCTAAATGTTTAAATTAAATTTTTACACATTCATTTTCTTCGTTTAATTCTTCTACTGTAATTGTTAGAAGCATCTCCGTCATTTTTCCTCGTGAGAACTTTGTTGTGTCTCATCCACACGTTTTGGTTAACCAAAGTAAGTTTTTAAAGTGTGCTGATAGCTCCTTATAAATGTGTATATTTTCCTTTACGTACACATGGTTTGTCTCTCTGTTTACATTTTTAAATATTTCTTCGTACGTTATTGTTCTCTTGGTTTTCGCCTTCTCCATCATCGCAACTTTTGTTTGTTTTTTTGTAAAACAAATCGAGAGATTTGTTAATTCTCTATTTTTTCTATCTGTGAACGTAGAGATTTCCTTGATGTTAGTTTCATTAATTTCGAGATTTATGGTTTTGCCTATTGCAATTACAATGTCGTGTGCGTTCTCGTTAGGTTTCATTGGAACGCATTTAATTTCAATATTTTTGTCAAAATGCTTCTGTTCAACTGTGTTTATTTTTGCTTGTAATGTATTTATCAATAAATCTTTTTAATTAATTCTTAATTCTTTGGAGAATCGGCACCGCTTAGCATGTTGAGTTTCTGCTTGCATTGTGGGTAGTGGTTTCTTTTTTCCTCTGCAGGCAGTGCATTCCCATGCTTCCTTTATGACTGCTGAAACTTTTCTCCAAGTATCCTAGAAAACAAAGGAGCATTCATATGCATCCATGCATCCATGCATCCATGGGCAGCGGGTCGTGGCATCGCGAACAGTTTTTCACTGTTATAAAATACAAAATATATGAATATTTTGA
Organism: Volucella inanis; assembly: GCA_907269105.1. Taxonomy (NCBI): domain Eukaryota; kingdom Metazoa; phylum Arthropoda; class Insecta; order Diptera; family Syrphidae; genus Volucella; species Volucella inanis. The sequence continues at coordinate 94,307,913 of OU026153.1, read as the reverse complement.
TGGAATAATAAAAATATATCGTTTTAGGACAATAATTGCTTAAAGGCTTATTTACCATAACCAGAATATTCACAGCCTCAGTCCAAATTACCTATTCTATAAATAACAATATTTATACTTTATAAAGTTGTAAAAAATAAATTTACTGGGGAACAAATATAAAAACACATGTAATCGCTTTAAGAACTTAATCTACAATCTAATTCTTTCGAGGCGTCTATGAAGCCATCGACCACCTCTTCTTACACTCTGTCGGAAATGGAAACCGATGACGAAATAGAAAGAGATCCTTCACTTACAAAGGAAGAAGATAAGTTCTTGGGCTCATTTTCAGAATCGGAGGACTCGAACAACACCGTGGTGAAGGCCATTTTGGGAAATTCTAGTAATTATACAGTTCCTTTAGATTAATCTACACCACTCAAAAATGGCTTCGGCCACACTTATTCTGCGCTTTTCCAAAAACACAAAAGAACTCTAGGAACCATGGATCGCGAAATGCTTGGTTCATGGGCTTTGGACACCCCTATACGTCACGCTTTATACAAAAGACAAAGGTAAGATTACAACTTGTATACTAGTGAAACGGAGCCTTAATGCATTTTCACTTTCTAATCTTAGCGACCCCGACTCAACCGCTGCCAGGCTAGAGACTGTCAAAGGCTCCTACTGGCTGGCATCGGCGTATCTAGGCCACGATAATGTGGGCCCTCTACCTGATGATAACGTAGAAAGGGTGGTATTGGAACCTGGAGACAAAAAACCGACCTCATCATCGGGTGTAACACTAACGCTTATCACACGGTATGAAGCAGTACAGACATCAATGATAGATGTGAGTCACTTTTTGATTAAATTTTAAGTACTAACCTTATTGTTTGCGACATTGGAAATAAGCCCAATTTTATAACAAGAAACTACAGTAAGTGTTAGATATCACTCTTGTCTCAGACAACCTCACTCGAATGCTAACGAACTGGATGGTACTGAACACTCGTTTTCAGAGCACAAATATATACAATTCAGCCTAAGTAATGCTCTCCAGTCAAACAGCATTCCGGAATCGCCGAAAGACTGATTGGCCAAAATACAGTGGAATACTGTCAGAAACAATATCCTCTAAACTCTTAAGTCTCCCGTAACACCAATTAGGTTTACATGAAAGTCAGGGAATTCACCTGGCAATAAGCCCAATTTTATAACAAGAAACTACAGTTAGTGTTAGATATCACTCTTGTCTCAGACAACCTCATTCAAATGCTAACGAACTGGATGGTACTGAACACTCGTTTTCAGAGCAAAAATATATCCAATTCAGCCTAAGTAATGCTCTCCAGTCAAACAGCATTCCGGAATCGCCGAAAGACTGATTGGCCAAAATACAGTGGAATACTGTCAGAAACAATATCCTCTAAACTCTTAAGTCTCCCGTAACACCAATGAGGTTTACATGAAAGTCAGGGAATTCATCCTGGCTCTCAATCAGTCTATAGCTTAGAGGGCGCTTAGAGACACCTGCAGAAAACTTTTCAACCTTGCAAAAAGCACAAGAAAAGTGACTGACTGGGACTCAGTCAAACCCTGAAAATATATAAAAAAGAAATGAGGAAAGCAAAGCGTCAATCCTGAAGATCATTCTGTGACAAAATCACAGAAACCTTTGATGCTTGGTTGCTTAAAAAAAACCTATGGCTCTTGGACAATCATTCAATCAATCATTGATCCACATTCCACTATCATGGAGAGAAGTCCATGTAGTTTTCATTATTAAGGCCGGAAAATGCCCTCATGCTGTCCCAAAGGAACTCTGACCTATAAGTCTATCATCTTTCCCTCGGGAAACTCTAAAACGACTGATTGATATCCATATTCGAGTTAAAATTGATCCAAGACTTTTGTCAACGTCTCAACATGCCTTCTATAAAGAAAATTCGGTGGAAATGGTTCTGCATTCGCTGACTGGCCACATCGAACGATCCCTACAATATTAAGAGTGCACATAGAGGGCGCCTTTAACAACTTCGACACATCCGTAATCACGACTGCGCTGTCACATTTGCAGGTAGAATATTTTAAAATCGCAACATTAATTATTTACAAATCAAATAAAATATACAATACTATAACACTTTAAATGATATTTCCTACTCACATAATATGCTAATTAATTTCTAGCTTCGCCTTAAGCATAACATACCTAAGGAACGTTTCCTATTAATACATAATTTAGTATATGTATTAAATTGTATGCTACTTTGACGTTAAATAAATAAAATAAAATTAAAACTTTGTTTATGATTAATCATCGTGTTGAGGTGCGAGCAGCTTAAGGGGCACACCTAGTGTAAAATTAAAAAAAAAATCGATAGTCTATACCTTTAAATATATGTAACATACTAAAATTTCAAATGAATACCTCAAATAGTTTCTGAATTACAGCCTTCTAAAGAGTAGCCGCTCAGCAGTCAGAAGTCAATCTCTAAAGGCGTTTTTCTCGAAACTACATTTTTCAAATTTGCTGCAGTTATAACTCGAAGATAAATTATTAGATCGCTTTGATTTTTTTATTTTATTTTGTATATGTTTCTCTATACAACGGCTTTCCAGTTTTTCGATTATATGAAAAATGTAATTTTGGTGTTCCAAAAATCAATAAATTTTCAGGCCGTTTCGTTAAATTTAAATTTTTTTTACAATCGTGGATCATTTTATATTATAATTTTTTTGGTTTTTTTTTATTTCAGCTATGGCGAAGACCGCAATCACTGCAGCAGTGGATGATCTTTTTTTGTGATTTGGGAGATAGCAAATAACTCGCTGAAAATTTAATTTTTTCCTTTAAAAATTTCAGTGTATGTTCATTATTTATGTATAAATACGAGTATACATATACTGCAAATTTCAAAATAAATGATGGAGTAATTTTCTTATAAAAATATTTCGCAAAAATTATCTTTTTTTGGCGGTCACACTAAATGTGCCCCTATAACACTTCATTACGAAAGTTATGCTGACAATGTCGCGAAATACTGAAATTAAAAATATTATGACGTACTGTAACTGCCATCCTAAAAATATTTAAATTTTCTTTTACTATAACAATTATTATATTTTATATTATTAATATATTATATAATTATTATCTTATAATCAGTATAGAAAAATGCTAAGATTTACAAGCAACACACATAAGATTATCCCGTTGTAACACTGCTTAGAGTTCAACGTACATGACAGATTACAGTAGCTAAGGAAGACCTGAAAAAAACCCTTTTTCTACATCATTTAATACGTACATATTTAAGCGCATGCCGTTTTTTTTTTTTTTTACCCACTCAAATAGGTATGAACACACTTATAATGCCTCAGTGTGTGTTGAGTTTTTCGGAAAATGAGATAGAGAGAGAAAGAAAGATTTTTGGGTTCAGTGGTTATTTTCCTTCATGGATGATATATAACATTTAATGGGGAGACTAGATTCTTAGTGGAAGTTGGCTTGTTGTTGATTTCAAGTCTACTACACATCTAACTTGGGTTTTGGTTGACTTAAAAAATGATTGTCTTTCGGGCGAGGTTGGGATGCGAAAACCAAACCTTCCGATTTGGAAGCCAGTCCACTAACACTTGAGCCAAGGCCTGTCCAGCTGACATTCTGTTACTAGCACTTATTGATGACCTTATCATATGCTCTAAAGATTTTCAAAAGCATTCAAAAGCATTCAACCGCTTAGAAGAATTTAAATTTCACCTCAACCGAAATAAATGCAGATTTTGCTGTTCGAAGTTCAAATACCTAGGTCACGTTTTAACAGCTCATGGAATAAAGGTAGAGCCCAGCAAAATGGAAGCCATGTTAAAGAGAACCAGGCCAAAGAATCCGAAACAAACTTTATCATTTTTGCATACCTTCCCATGGTATAAGAGATTCATTCCTAATTGTGCAGAGATTGCGAAGCCGCTTTCTGATCTCAAAGAAGAATTCATCTTGGAAGTGGCAAGTTTGACACCAAAATGCCTTTGATAAGCTTAAGCAACTTTTAACTACCGCACCAATACTGCAGAAAGTAAAAGCAGGGATTCCATTTGTGCATGTAATACGGTGCAGTATTACTACAGGAGAAGAAATAAGTGGAACATCCTGTTCAATATGCAAGCCAGCAGAACGCAATTACTCAACTACTCGCTGTAGTATGGGCAATACAGAAATTCTGAGGATATATAGAAGGATACGAGGTCGAGATCTTAAACGGCTACTAGTTTTTAAAATGGTTGATGACGCTAAGATCGGAAGACTTGCCAGATGACCGCTCCAACTGCAGCCATACAACCTCGTGATTGGATACAATCCTAGCCCTTGTCCTGAGGAACGGCATTCAGAACGAAATTGTGAAATTTTGTTCTGTGGACATCGATGTGCCGAGAAGAGTGTCAAAAGATGTTATAGAGAAGGAATTGGCGAATCCTATATTTTGATAGATGGGGTCGTGCATTAAACTCGTCATACCCAAACCTATGAAGTCCCTAGTGCTACAAAAATACCACGATAATCCTACAGCTAGTCATTATGACTTTGATAGAACTTTAGCCCGCATATCAGTCCTTTATTTTTGGTCTGAAATGAGGTCTGACACAGCAAAAAACGTTAAGAATTGAACAGAATGTCAACACTAAAAGGCCTCAAATTTCAAGTCACCTGAATTGATGCAAACTACTCCAAGCAGTGAGAGGTTGGAAGTGATTGCAGTCGATTTGTTTGGACCACTACCGGTAACCTCGGCAGGATACCAGTGGATTTTAAGTATTGAAAACCTGTGAAATCGTTGGGTCGAATTGTTTCCGTTGAAGGAAGGTACAGCAGAAAATTGTGCCCTTAAAATTTTGAACGAAGTATTCCTGCGATATGATGTTCCAAGAAGATTCCACAGCGGTAACGGAACGCGATTTATATCAGCACTTATGCAGAATTTTCCCTATTGTTTGAGAATCAAACAGTCTTTTACTATACACTCATAAATCACCTGGAGATCGAGATTTTGTTTGGATATGACCACAAACTTTCTGCCATTAGATTCACGATGTGTAGAGCCAAATGCGAAGGAACTGGACACTCTGCAGCTTATCTTACTTTTGGGCGAGAGCTCAGGACCTCAGATGAGGTTAATCACGACTTAAAACTTCTCATTGGAGAACTTTGTCCCCCATATAACCCCGCATCTGCTAAGAATGTCAGATACACTTTTCGGGCTCAACAAGCATCTGATAGACAACAAGACTAGAACAAAACTTATGCGGAATAAAAAAGAAGTATCAACGTTAAATTGAAAATTGGTGATAAAGTACAGGTCCAAGCGCATCCTATCACTCCTACCATTAAAGGTTTTACATCTAAATTTGCTCCGAAAGGGGATGGTTCCTACATAGTACCAGAGAAGAGGGCTTCGACAAGTTTTACTATTGCCAGTGATGAATCCAGTACCATGAATCTATACTGAAACCTTATACTGGTGGTTCTGATGAACAACTTTAGCCAATTATTTATATCAAGAAGACTTATAGACCAGTGAAGATTGCTGAAGAAACTACATTTTCCAAGCTTTCGCAGAAGATAAAAAGAAGGATGACATCACCTGTTCCTTTTTCTTCATTTGTCAAGCCATCCTAAAAATATATAAATTTTCCTTTATAATAATCCATTAAATTTCATTAATTGGAACAATTTCAGTTTATTGAATACCGTTGCTTGGTGGTTGCAGCCGCCAAACCCATATTTCATTGACTGAGTAGGTTGTTCAGTGGTAAAGTTGAACAAAAAATTGGTCACCTTGTTCTGAATATTTTTTTTTTTTTTTTTTGAAAACTTACATATTGTATCACCATTGTGAATTTGTATATATTGTGATTATGATAGGGAATTCATGGTTGACGTAGCTAAAATACGAGATCTAAAATGCAATCACTTTTTTGCGTAGATCCACGTCTGTAAATACAGACCTTGATCAAACAGTTCCCGGTGGCGTCACCGTGTGGCGCTCCCATTGTTCCGATTTGAGTTTGATTTTTTTTGTTAGGTTGTTATCTCTGTGTGTTGGCAATTTTTTACAATTTTAAAAATAGATTTAAATTTGCAACAATGAACTTGTATTAAATTTTGCGTAAAAAACGTATTTAATGGAGCGCAAACTTTGGAAATGTTGGAAATGTTTTCTAAAGGAACGGTCGTTTACCACTGGCGCGAACGGTTCAAAAGTGGTCGTGAGTCAATCGAAGATGATGAGCGCAGTGGCAGACCATCGACATCAAAAACCGACGAAATTATTGATGAAGTAAAATAAATTTCATCAAAAAAAAACATTACTGGAGACGGGACGTGGGTTTATGAGTATGACACGCAATCCATACATCAGGCAAGTGAATGGCGTTCACTAAATGAGTAGGGACCAAAAAAACTATGTCGTTTTCAGTAAAAAAAAAAAGGCAATGCTCACGGTTTTCATGGATTACAACGGTGTAGTGCATCATGAATTTTTGCCAGAAGGCCAGACAGTAAATAAAGAGTATAATTTGAGCGTTATGAGACGTTTGCAAGAAGCAATTCTCCTAAAGAGACCAGAATTGTGGGCAGAAAACTCGTGGATTTTGCACCATGATAACGCGCGGTCGGACAGTGCCATCATTATTCGTAATTTTTTGACAAAAAATGCAACAAATACCATCCACCAGCCACCGAATTCACCTGATTTGGCTCCCTGTGACCAGGTAGTTCAGGTTCAATCGCGTTAAAAATAACCACTACAGGAGAGGGGACAATATAGGTTTAGATGAATAAACCTTTATTTTTAATGTTCTGAATAAAATCCTTTTTGATGTAATGGTATGTGCGTAGTGATGTAGCTTACCACACTCAATGATAAATACATGGGGGGGCCGTGGTGTAGTGGTATATGCATATACTCCTCAAGCAGAGGGTCGCGGGTTCGAATCCCGAGCAAGGCAAAGACTTTTCTTGTATGTAGTTATATAAAAATCCCATCGGCGTCAACTCTAGGCTTGTCTTACCTTTTTCATATTAGATAATTTTTTGTACAGCGACCACACACACCAAAAGATCTCTAAAAGAACTGTATGGTTATAAGAGAAAATCAATTAGAGCGGAATGAACAGCTTCTTTAGGAGTTGATCACAGACATTATTCTCCTGAGAGATCTAATGAGATCCTTCATTTCTCATCGATTCGTGCTGTAAAGAGGCTGTCAGGGTTAGGGAGATGTTTTTTCAGTCCAACAAGACCAACCCCACTGAGGGAAACCGAGCCAGGAATGACCGAAAAGCCTTCCTTTAGCATTTGAATTTCCAATACGACCAAAAACTAAGACAGAAATAATACAATATCCCAATGGTAGTGACAAATTTTGGTCGTTCGTCAAAAAGATTAGAAATCCTGATTCATCCTCCATCCCAACGCTCATTTATAATGACATTATAGCTGCTAGCTCTTTGGACAAGGCTAATCTGCTTGCCACACATTTTGCGGTCAGTTCAACATTTCTAGATTGTGCTTTGTCTCTGCCTACTCTTGAATGGGACGAATCGACTTTCGCACTCATGTAGCAGAAAGAGTACTTAAATTACTCAATATACACAAATCTCCTGGTCCAAATCTTCTGAATAAGTGTTCTTCCTCACTGGCAAAACCACTGCGTAAGCTTTTTTATCAATCCTATTTTTAGCTCCCTTTCTGAGCAGATGAAAAACAGCATTTGTCTATCCCGTCCTTAAAAGAAGCGAATCTTCTTCCTTCTTCCTTCTTCCTTCTTCCTTCTTCCTATAGACCCATCTTTCTAAGTTCAAGGAAACACTGATAAATCCTCAGCTCATGAAATGTCTCGAAACACGAAAACTTCTTATTGACCGGTAGTACGGTTTTTGGTTGCAGCAGGTTCACTGGTAATTCTATGTAATATCTTACTAAAATGCAAAACGTACATCAATCTGACGAGGGCAAGATAGTTGCACTCGATATGTGACAGAGCTTAGCATCAGGCTCTTTTTTATAAGATGCGTGCTTTTTAGATCGATAAACGTTCAATTCGAGTTGTCTTGGATGATTTCAAGTCTGATATAGATTCCGGCAAGACCCATAGCTCCGTTCTGTCTTCGACATTGTTTTCAATTTTCATTAATGATTTCTTATCTACTACTTCTTATACAATATATTCTTTTGCTGATGATAGTACTCTCTGCTTTTCATGTTCGTTCCCGCACTCACGTACCTGATCTTCGGCTGCAGAACGAAATCGGCAGCGTATTTTAAGCTCACTGTATTCCGATATTAACAACATAACCAATTGGTAAAACTATTAACATAGTGGAAGTTAATACTTCCAGTCCGCCAGCAGTCTGCCGTCAATAAAGCGAAATCTTAATACCCGGTTATTATCCATGAATGGCACTTACATTGTCGAAACCGTTCTCGGTATATGCGTCAGCGACAACTTACGTTGAAATGACCACAAGTTCAATGTCGCCAAAAATTCTGCGAAGTGTCTAGGTTTCCTCAAGCGATGTGGGAAATATTTCACATCCTCTTATTTGGCCTCAATATATAAGGCATTCATCCGCCAAAAATTGGAGTACAATGCCCACATCTAGTTAGATAGCATTAAAATCCGAACAATTAAACTCATAGGTGATACTTATATCAGTTAGTCAATTGACCCCCTTGAACACCGACATAATGTCTTCGCTTTTTCCAGCAGAAGGGCTTCATAGAAATCGGCAGTATCATTCCGCCCCTTCAAACCTTCAACCGTAACACCCGTCTCGCTTTGCTATGAGTGCTCATCAGTATACTCTCAAGCCCACTTTCGGACATACTCTGAAATATCGTGATTCATTCCTAAGCGTAGAACTCGCTTATGGAATGCCCTGCCGAGCTCTCTATTTCTTATTCATTATTACTTGCAAACATTTAAGATCAACGTACATCGGTACTTCTCTTTTCTACTTCACTTATTTTCTTACTCACAACATTGGACAATGTACGAGACGTGTAAGCTTGGTTTAGGGCGAAGTATACATACATATGTGTAGATTTTTTCATATAAACAAGCCGATAGACACAGCCTTAAGATCTGGTCCTCAAAGAAAAGTAATAGCATCGTGTTCTATTAAAATGTAAAGACAATGTTAAAAAAATTTTATATCATATATAAATTTGCTGATGTGAAATATCGTTCAATAAAGTTAAATTGTTCACATTTTTCGAAAGCAAGTATTTTAAGACAAGTAGCACTTAATAATAGTACAAATCTTTGTATTGTTTTGACTATAGCCAAACTTGCACTACGCTCCGCAGCTTTAAATTAATTTAATGGTATTCCATATTTGAAAATATTGTTGCTATCAGAGTAAGTATAAATACTTAAACATCTTGCATCGGAAAATACGTTTAATATAATTGATTATCGTCTTACAGTTTAAAAAGCTGTTCTTATATAATGCTTAAGACCGAAATCTCGAATAGCTGTTTGATTTGATCTTGAATCGTTTAGGCCAAGACCTACAAAAAATATGCTTGCACCTGCCCTTATATCCAAACAGACTGGATCACGATAACTTTCGGTCATACGCGCTGAACTCCTTACAGTAATTCACAATTCAATCCCCTTAACTCACTGTTTTAACCTCCCACCCATGTATGTACATATATACAATATATAACTGCCTTTGTCATCGATTTCATTAACGGAGTCCAACGAAGCTGCTAGGGAAATGAGCCTGTTTTCAAATTTTATAGACACTTTGAAAGGGACTTGGGATATGAAGACAATAAAACTATCACTATTCAAGTATCAACTTAGAAGCAATAGTGGGGATATATCCGACAAACTTCCTATCATTTCTCTTTCTGTACATGAGTGATGTATGTAATTACATATGTACAATATTAAGCACTCTTATGTACTTTAAAAAAAAAACGACCCTTCAATTTGGCATCTTTACACATGTTAAAAAATCAACCGGAAAGAAAATATTCTGGAAAATTCCACATTCTAAAATGTAATTATAACTGCCTAAGAAATTGACAAAAGAAATATTTTTAGAATACCTTTACATTTGAAAGTTGAAAACTCTCTTCAAGCATGTAAAAGTATGTAATCAACATTCAATTTTTTTACAAAGAGTTAATTATGCAGGGAAATAAGTCCCCGGAAAATAAGCAATCATTTAGTTCAAACTCAGTAGAAAAGAAGTCCACTTTCGTAAAATGGATTAAGTTCCCATCCAAGATGAGAGATAAATTCCTAAAAAAAACTAAAAAAATATACGGGAAAACTTCTTTAACTATTTGATGCAAGTAAAAAAAAGATATTATATTGAGCTGCCAAAAATAATTTATTTTCAGTGTAGTTTACCATTTCATCATGGAAAGATTGATATTTCCAATATCGAAGCTCTGTTCGCGAAACTTATATAATACTTCGTGAAATTTACGTTCGACATTAACGACCATCTGAACGTGCTATTTTTCGAATTATTGAACAAATTCGCACCCAAGAAATAGTAGAAGGCGATTTTAACGCCAGGATAGTAAAGGAGTTGCTTACAGTTGGTAAGCACAGATTAGGCGACATCACGTCTGGCAGCGGACCTATAGTTATTGATTTTGCGGCTTGACAAAATATTACAATAGCAGGCACGCGCTTTCCTCAATATACACAGAGCGACATGGTGGTCTTAGGATCATAAAGCGCTGAATCAAATTGATTATATTGGGATCAACGTAATGTATCCCTGCAGCCTTTTGGGCAGACAACATTGACCCGGATCACTACTTCGTTGCAGCCAAATGTGTATCCTGAAATCTATTAATAACTTCTATGACGCCAGCATCAAGTACCGAAGACTAGTGGCAACTCTGTCAACGTGCTATCAGAGATGCCGGAACTGATGTATTGATTTTCACCCGATTACCACCAAGAAATCTCTGGTTTGATGAAGAATACGGTCAAACACATGTATTTGAAATGTTTAACGCGGCGAAACGAAAGGCTAGAGCCGCTTTTGAGCTCTCCGGCAAAGAGACGGTAAAAACATCGGCTTCTCCAAAAGAAGAAAAGAGAGCATGACTAGCGCGTGATCGAAGATATTCAGAGTTTGTAGTCTAGGAACAACTTACGAAAGTTCTACCAATACTTAAAACGCGACAAGACCGGTACAGAAAGCTGTTATGATGAAACAGGAAACCTTGTAGTAGTCACATTTCAGTGCTGAGAATATGGAAAAACTTCTGCAAACGACTATGCTTAACATCCAGCTGTCAGGCAGAATAGACCATTCAATTTAGCCGATAATAGACAAAACTTCGGTTCACCTGACTAAAACGGAGTAAGGATAGTAATACCTTAGTTTAAATTTAACGAAGCTGCTGCACTTGAATGTTTAGCGGCCGCGGTAGAGAGCATACACGAACTCAGTTCTCATTTGTGGTCAGAAGTGAATATCCTCAATAGCTCCATCGATAGAGGTATAAGACTTTTCAACATTGCGTATAAGATCTCATTTTATTGCATATTATGATAGCGTTAAAGAATGGACTCCTTACAAAGCGGGTGAAAATATGACCGGCTTGGAGAGAAAAATTCTTTGTATGATATTCGGTCCCATTTGCATTGACGTACTTTAGAGGAGAAAATTCAACGACGAACTATACGAGCTATACGGAAAAATATATCAATTCAAAAAACTACGCATCAGTTGATTCATACGCTACTTGCGTAAATAAGTAAAAATGTGAATGTAATATATTTAAAATACTCGTATAGCCCCAATTTTATTTCAACATGTGCAAAAGAATCTGGTGTTCTTTTTACTACAAACGAGTAGGTCTAAGTAAGCTGCACTAAATATGCAGTTTTTTTTTGTAAACGTCCTCAGTACTCTGAGAGTATCGGTTCTTACCAGATCACCAAAGTTAAGCAGAGTTAAGCACGGTATTGCGTGCTATTGGGCATTCGGAACACTTGGAGTACAATGGACTAGTTTTCTGTCTAAGTCCTGCCATTCTGAAAAAAATGTTGCGAAAAGTTGAAAATTTTAACTCGTATATAAAATTTTACTTATACCATAAAACAATAGAAAATATGCAATTTAATATATGATATGATATATATTATACATATGTTTATGTAACTTCAGAAACTTACTTCATTAAAAACAAAAGCAACATATTTTCCCAATTGATAGTTTCACAAATCGAGTCTCTAAAATTTTTCCAATGAGAAGCAAGAAAAACGACTTTTAGTGTCACTACTGGCGAAAGAAGACCCACAATTAAGACTAACCTTTACATTTGAAAATCCATATTGATTTGCCCAACTATAGGTCAGTTTCATCGCATTTGATTTTATCGCAGTGAAAAGAATTGGTGTACGAGGGCTAATACGATTTTGAATTTAATTTTACTCAGATTTTTTTTATTTTAAACGAATAAAATAAATTTGTTTGAATGCGGTGAACAGATTTTGCCAAAAAATCTCCAGTAACTTAGAGATAAATTTAATAACAGTTTGAAACTTTTCTAACTTCTGAGACATAATTAACGTTAAATATTTGATTAATAGCAATTAAAATTTATTAAAAAAATATCAATTTTTGCCTACAAAAACATTAAACTTGAAGGATTTTCAATGAAATATTTATGTTTCACCAAAGAATAGTTTAATATACGATTTTTTATTATTAGAAAAACTTATTGAGTGGTATTACAGATTCTAATAAAAATTCCTTATGATTGGATCATTTTGGAATCTGTGCAGAGCGTGTCCATCAATGCCTTTAGACAAGGTAAGTATACGTATATATATACACCATATATATATATCTTTATATAAACCTTACTATTCGAAATTATGATGGCTACAGTTACATGAAATGAAATGAAAAATCGATAATATGGAATTTTAAATTGCAACACGTTTTGATAAAAGCATATGTATGTTTAACATTGCAGTAAAAATCAAAAACCGACAAATCAAACTAAATCAATTTTGAAAATAAATTAAAGGAATATATACATAACTACATTTGTGTTTGTGGTTAAAAGTTAAGCCAGTTTCAATTTATATTAGGCATTACAGCAGAAAACCAGGAGAAGTCATTATAAATACATATTTTTTTCGAAAGCCACTATTGAATTTCGTTCCATTGCGGCTTCAATGATTTTTATGCTGCTTATTAGGTTATGTTGGAAATCAATGACGTTGTCTTGCTCACTTATAATCAATATTTTAGGTAGGCTAATTCCTAATTCTACTAAGAAAAAAACTGTGGTTTACTACTGCCATCTTTTATGTGTAATTAAATAATATTTATGAAAAAATTTAATGGAAAGTTTGTAACTGAAGGTGATTTCTTTATTGCAAAAATGTTTTCTTAACATATATCAGTTCCCAAAAATATTTTGCTTATCATTTCGGGTTTGTGCAATATAGTGAAATTTTACATACAATTTTAGATCTGAAGGTGATACAATAAATTAAGACAATAAATAGTTTAAATTAATTGACATATTTAGGACAACTGATGTTAGGAAGTATGTGATTAGTAAAAAAATATAAAATACTGAATTAATTGCGTAAATTAAAATAACTGAGTTAAAACTAACTTGATTAATAAAAAGACTTACTTATTACTTAAGCTTATCAATAAAAAAAATTTAATAGATAAAGCTAGGCAACCAACCAATAAATGTTTAAAATCAATTAGTGTGTTAGAACTTCAGTTGATGATTGGTTGGTTGATTTTCGATGTAGGACGAACTGGAAGTTTTATAGGTACCGAGATAGTGTTGTATCGAATACCGACGTTTCTAAGGGTCTTTTAAATGAAACTCTTAGGTTCATAATCGAAATGATACACCACAAATTTGTAGAAAAAATTAGAATCAAATCGCATGAACTGGCCCATTTATTGTCAATAATATTCAAATAATAATTTCTGTCAAGTTGAACAATGCTGCAGTGAAAAGAAGAATACCACTTTAGGAGACTTTAAGATGGAAGTCTACACAAGATGAAATGTGGCTCCGTAAATTATACAAATATAGGGTTTTCCAATAGGGACTTGACAACTTTGAATTTAATTTGTGAACGCACTCTTTCACTAATCATCAAACTGTCACTATCAATTTATTCAGTAAGCTCAACATTTTCATCATGGTAAAGTGCACTAACGAGCTTTGTTCTCAGATTGGATTCTGGAGAAGTTTCGCCAAGATGAAGAATTTCATCGCAAAATCTTCTTCAGTGACGAAGCTCATTTATGGCTCAATGGGCTCGTCAATAAGCAAAATATGCGTTATTGGTCGGGTGAAAATCCACATGTGCTTCATGAGTCACCACTTCATCCACAAAAAATAACTGTTTGGTGCGGTTTGCATGCCGGCGTCGTTATTGGGCCATATTTTTTCGTCGACGATAACGATCGTCACGTTACTGTGAATGGTCAGCGTTATCGCGCCATGATCATCGATTATTTTTGGCCCCAATTGGAAGATATGGACTTGGATGACATGTGGTTTCAACTGGATGGTGCCACAAACCACACAGCACACGCTACAATCAATTTATTGAAGAGTAAGTATGGTGAGCGTGTTATCTTAGTTATCTTAAGACAGGGGCCAGTCGATTGGCCGCCTCATCCGTGCGATTTAACGCCGCTTGACTATTTTCTGTGGGGCTACGTTAAGTCATTGGTTTATTCCAACACGCCGACGACGTTGGAAGAGTTCAGAACTAACATTTAACGCGAAATAGCGGCCGTTTCGGCCGAAATGTGTGGCCGAGTCGTTGAAAACGGGCAAACGTGCGAAGTCGAATTCCATTCATAAATGTTTTGATTGTACTTCAAGCCAATAATAAAGTTTTTAAAATATCTCAAATGGTTTGCCTTTTATTAAAAAAAAAGGTGGCAAGTCGTTATTAGAAAATCCTATATAAGTTTATTTTTTATATATTACATATTATACTAATATTGTATATAGTTACTCAAGATCAATTTTTTGTTGCAGAAGGCCAGACATATCTAGGCCTTATGACAATAAAGTGTTGTTTTTTTTTTTTTTAATACGCGAATTCGTCGCACGACGTGGAGCAAAACTTAATTCTTTTTAGTTTTATTAAAATTTAATTAGGAGAAAGAGCTTCATAAAAAATGTATTTTAATTGATAAGTTTCAGAAAAAAACATCATACTCGAATAAATAGTTCAGAACTCCTATTTTGTGGAAGAAAACCATAGTAGGATAATCGTAAAAGTTTACCCAGTAAGAGTAAATACATAACCATAACTTACCCTGTAGCTTTATATCGACAATATAGACAATAGGTCTACTTTCGATTTGCCGTTGCGTTTACGATATTTACATACGATACAAAGCTAACGTTCTTACTCGATATGTTAAGGCAAGCACGCTCAAACGTAACAACGTAAATTGGGGGTATATGTACTATAATACGGTAAATGTTCTTATAGACATTTTCGTACCTACCAAAATATTCAAGTACACGCAAATTTTAAAATTTTTTACAGTTATGGTAATAAAGGGTCATTGATCGTGAGGTTTAATTTATAATGTAAAATAAAACACATAAATTTGAAAGTGAACTTAAAATTTTTATTATCGGTTAAAAGAACAATTCATGGCATTTACTTTTTAAAAATGATATGTAGATTTTGGTCAGAACTATGTGTTCCATTCGGAAGGTCTAATTTTGGGCCACTCGTTCGAGCATAGCGACTGGTATCTCGCGGATTACACGAGTAATGTTGGCTTCCAAAGCGTCAATCGCAGCTGGCTTTTTCCTGGAGACCTAAAACTTTACATATCCCCAGAGAAAAAACCCCAAGGGTGTGATATCGCACGATACGGCCAATTTACCGTAGCAAAACGTGAAATCAAGAGCTCACCAAAATGGTTTCTCAACAAGTCCATTGTTTCACGCGCTGTATGGCTCTTAGAGCCGTCTTGTTAAAACTAGAGCTCACCGAGATCATGTGCTTGAAGGAAGTACATAGTCCGTTAACATGACACGATAACGGTTACCATTGACGTTAACATTCTGATTTGCCTCATTTTTGAAGAAATATGAACCAATGATTCCACCAGCCCATAAACCACACAATACCGTTGTTTTAAATGTATGTAATCGTAGATTTTGGAACTCTTCGAACCCATCAGCCCAAATACGGCAATTTTGTTTATTTACGTATCCACTGAGTTAGAAATGGGCTTCATCCCTGATCAAAAATTCTACGATAAAACGATTTTCATTGAGTTTTTCCAGAGTCCATTCACTGAAAATATGACGCAAATTCAAGTTACTTGGGTTCAATTCCTTCACGAGTTGAATTTTGTACGCTTTTAAGCCGAGATCCTCACGTAAAATACGCCAAGTTGTCGAATAAGCCAAGCCAAGCTACTTAGAAAGACGGCGAATCGATTCGTCAGTGTCTTCGTGTACACTCTCATCTACAGCTGCTACAGTCTCTTCACTACGTGCTGGATGTGGTCTAACCGGTCGAGTATCATCACTAATGTAAACTGAGACTCAAATTTGGGAATGGTATTGGCAATAGTGGTATCAGTAGGTCAATTATGTTCCTCGAATCGCACGAAAAACATATCTCACCGAAGGCTGATTTTCGTAATAAAGCTGAACAATTTGGAGACGCTGTTGTAATGTCAGTCTTTTAACAATGACTTGCCAAACGGTAGTGAAAAAAAAATGACATTGCAGTTTGATAGGAGTCATGCGGGATCTGTCAAAGAGGGCCCATTGAAAATCAAACCTCACGATGAATCTAACATCAAAGGGTTACGTACTAAGAATGCAAATAAATTGTTTGAATTCAGATAATGAAATTGTTCTTGCATAGAAAAAAATTGTGAATAAAATTTGTTTATAAAATCAGTAAATTATCTCTCCCAAAATGAGAAGACATACATACATCTAATACATAAATGTGCATAGTTTTATGGCCAGAGTTCGTTTTATGTGTCAATTTGCCTATCATTTCGGTCTGACTACTGCTTGTTAGTTCATGCTTGACAGCTGTGGAAAGTGATCGATAGCAATTGTGTGTTGTGAATTAATTTTAAGTGATCTAATTTACAAATGTAGCTTCATTGCAATGGTCCGAGTTGCTTATGACGAATTTTGAATGGGTTTCTAAATCCTATGCACGGTGTTAATATGGGGAGTCCGGAATCTAACACTCTGTCTTACTGCATTAATATTTCCTAGCGTATTTTTCTACGCTATCAATCAGGCTAGCATATAAAAATTTTGAAAACAATTTAGCAAGGTTTTGAGTTTTATTATGATGCTGTTATGCGAATGGCAGCTTTAACTTTTCCAATAGTTTCATTTACCATACATAATCGGTCAAATGCCAACAGTCCCTTCTATTTGAACATAGTTATCTTTTGAGGGGGTTACAACTTTGGCAGTTTTCCATAGAAAGGTAGGTTCCTTTTTCTCGGGAACCCTCCAACCAAACCCTCCACAATTTTGCAGGCTTATTATGTTAAGAAAAGTTAGCCTACTGAATGAAGGAATTTTGAAAATACTAAAAACTAATTCATTTATAAGCTTTAAAAATTTTGACTCTTTTATGTTTTTTGAAAAAAAAAAATACTTGTAATCAATTTTTATAAATCGCTTTATTCAATGAATGGAATATATGTAGTGTCATCTATCGGGGAAAAAAATAAACACATTGATATCTCTCATCTTTTCTAAGAAAAAAGTACCAATGTGGAAAAAAACATGAAAAAAAAAATTTACAGGAGAGCCCAAAAATTAAAAAAGATTGTTTTTCATTCGTTTTTATGATTTTCTCACCAAATAATAATTTTTTTAGTTTTGATTTACATTTCTAATAAAACTTATACAGAAGGCATTGATTTTGCTAAGTAACATTCTTGATTGTTTTTTATTAGGTTACTTATCATATTTTGTTTGTTTTGCTCTAAAAACGAACAAACAAAAATAGTTTTTACTTAGTGACAGTTTTGTTTTGTTTTGAAAGTTTTGACAGGGTTTTTATGGAGATATGTATCCTACTATTCCTACTCATGTTGCACCTGAAATTTCTCACATTCCTGAGCTATCACAAGGGTGTACTCCCATATCTGCAACTTCACCATCAGCAGCTAAAATAAATGTTGCAAATTATGAACCTTTTAAAAGTTACAAAATGTTTGACATTCGATGCAATTAGTTCTTTTGCAGTCTGCAAACCATGCAACAAAATAATTAATATTGTTGCTGAAAACAGAACTGGTCTTGCCGCAACTTTCAAGATCCAATGCAATGTGTATTTGTTCTAGTAAAAATATCCTAAACTATGATGCGTACTATGATTTTTACTGACCTTTCTAACTTTGGCCCAATATTTTGAGCACTTCTCCTCATCAGAAAAATTGTTTTATTTTGTGTAGAATTGAGTATAGAATAATTATAAAAAATAAAAAAAAATCCATTTTTTTTCACCAACACTTTGTACCTACTATATCATACCCGAATTTGTTAGAATGAGAGCAATTTATAAGTAAAGTTGCTAGAAGGAGAGTGATTTGCACGCGAGTGTGTAATGTGGATGACCTTTGATGAAAATTCACAAGTTCTTACGGACAGATTCACATAGGTTCACATCCGGTCTTAATTTTCCAATATCTGAAATGTTTGCCATCTATGTTATAACAAAAAGTAGTATTTTACCTTATACCGGGAAAACTGTAAGCCCCAGGTATAGACTGTGTACAGTGAAAAAAATAGCACTCTCTTCCAAGATAGTTGCGAGTTTCCTAAGAGACCGAAAATGGAAGCATGGATGGTAATAGTGTTTAAAATGAATAAACCATTAGTCAATGGGCTATCAAACGAGCCCTGCTTGAGCGCCCTAGGTTTAATACACTAGAAGTTATAACTTAATAATTGGTGGTTTTTCTCTAAAGGGACTTTTAAACACTGTAGTTCAGTGGGTGTTGAAGATAGACCACTTCCCATACGATTTTTATTCCATATACTTCTAATTTTACAGTTTAGAAGGTGCAGTGCAAGTGGTCGTTACATGTATGCATTGCATAGATTTGATATTGGATAAGATCAAAACATCACGCCACATCACAGTACCCCGCCTGAACGACTATTTAATTTTGCATGAAATTTCTTTCGAAGCATCAACTTTGTGGAATTCATCGAAAATCTACAGATCTCTGAAACCTAAATAATACCAATTTTTGACGTTATGAATAAATACCGAATTTCAACCAGCTTAGAATTAAGGCCATGTTCAATTAAATAGTAAATTCTCAATTCATTTCGTTGCGAACTATGTACTATGTACATATGTACATATATGTACTATGTACTATGTACATATAGCGATGGTTCAAACTTTTGTTCGCACCATTGTCCATTATTTTTCTATTATCAAACTCCAAATTTAAGTTTACATTAAGAATATATCTTGAGGCATTTTGTATGATGCTTGAACAAAAAAAGAAAGCATACACATATAAATATGGTTTAGAGAGAAAAAGAAGGCGGAGTAGGGAGTTAGCATTGCAATTAAAGAAAAAAAAGAAGAGATAGATATAAATCGGTACATATATAAAACTTAAGAAAAGAAAGCCCTCAAAATTATATTGATGACGAAAGATAATTCATCGTCTGATGATCTGCAAAGAATAGCAAACTTATTTGCCGAATTCTTTACTCAATCGTTTACTTGCCACATCCAAAACCCGGATCTTTCTTACACCTTGCCTGACTCGAACTGCAACTTTTTAAAATGCTTTAATTTTTTAATTTTTTGATAAATTTTATTGTGCCAAAGCAAAAAATGTTAGAAAATACATTAACTTTCAAATTGTATCAGTAGTTTTCAATATGTCCGCCTTTGGCGTTAACAATGGCCTAGATCTACGGTATTTTGGCACATTCCCGGCGAAGGGCTTGTTTGAGGTGGTCCAAACCTTGGTATTTTTTAATGTCAACCTTCGCCTTCAAAATAGCCCAGACAGAGAAATCCAACGGATTTGCATCCGGAGAATTTGCAATACATTGTGCCGAAGAAATGAAGCGTGGAACATTGTTTTTTTAACCAATATTGACTGACGCGCGCTTTGTGAGACGGTGCCGAGTCTTGTTGAAATGTCCACGGTCTCTCTCTCGAAATGATTGTTTGCCCAAGGCTTCAATACTGCCTAAAAGATAGTTTCACGGTATACGATTGCATTAATTTTGACGCCACGGTCTAAAAATACGAGCTGCCCAAACTATCACCATCGGTGCTGCCTGCTTTCTGTTGGCCGTCTGAAGGTGTAAATTTTCGAAGGACCTCTCTGGCAAGTAAACTCGGTCAATTTGTTTGTTGACTTATTGCTTGATAACAAATGGCGACTCATCGGAAAAAACCGAATTCGGCAACTCACCACTTCCTCGCTCTTTCGACTCTAACTTTTTTCTGTTGCGGTGTAAGATCGTGTGTTTTTTGGAATTTAATGGCTTGAGCCCAAGCTCAATTTTTAGTATGTGTTGCATCCGTTCCAACGATATGTTGAGTTCACAAGCCATTTTTTCCTGCACTTCGACACCGATTTCGCTCTATTCGAGCCTTCACTTTCCGAACCATTTCTGCCGATGTTGGTGTTTTTTATGACCACCTCCATGGCGTTTTGCAACGCTGCCAGTATCACGGTAACGAGCTATGGTTCGAGACACAAATGATTTATTCACGTTAAGGTGCTGGAGGGCTCTAACGATAGCTACTTGTGGTTTTCCTGCCAAATATAAAGCAATCACGTTCGAATTCCATAGCGTGTTTTTCCACACAAACATATACAAATAATAAAATTATCTGTCGTGTGTCAAAATTTGAGCTCACTGTCATGAACGGCTTGGAAATTATAGCAGTCTGAAGTTAGTTGCAGTTCGAGTCAGGCAAGGTGTATTTCTCATACATGAATAGTTGTCCACAAACATACTTTACTTCGGTGAATATCTCTATGGCATTAGTAGATGAAAAGATAAAAAGTGAATATTCCGCTGGACCTAATGGTGTACCCCCCATAGTTTTAAAAAAGTGCGGCACTTACTTGGCAAAATCTCTAGCTGCCTTGTTCAGATTTTCTTTACCTCAATGCGCCTTTTCCCATTCCTGGAAAAACTCATATATAATCCCTCTGCATAAAAAAGGCCACAAAGTAGATATCTCAAATAACAAACCTAATATGAAGCTCTCCTCAGTATCAAGCTCTTCGAGAGCATTATTTTTGATGCTATGTCTACTTATTGTAAAAGCTTTCGATAAAATCTAGAATAAGGTAATTCTGTTACATCTTAGCGCCCTTAACTTTCGATCATAATTCGTTACGTGGATTTTCTCCTCCTTAAATGATAGGCATCCCGTGCATATTTAATCAACGACGAGCCTGTTTCTACTGTGACCGAAATGCGCGATTTAGGCATTATCTAGGATAGCGAACTGAACCTTCGCTGAAACATAGATAGCATTATTAGTAAAGCCAATTCGACTCCTGGCTTCATTAAACGCTGTTCTAAGGAATTTGACGACCGATATGTGGCTAAAGCACTCTACACCAAATTTGTTCGGCCCCTCCCTGAGTCAAGTCTGGTCACCAAATTATTCTGCGCAAATTCCACGTATAGAATCGGTACAGAGTAGGTTCTTACAGTTCGCGTTACGGGGACTTCCTTGGTTTGACCTTTTCAACTGACTGAAACTTATTGACTGGCAACCCCTTATTACACGTCGAGAAGCTTGTGATATAGCTATTGTCCATCAGCTTTTAAATGGTAATATTGACTCTGAGGCTCTCCTTGAAAGCATCGCCTTAAATGTTAACCCACGTAATCTAAGAATTGTACCTCTCTTTCGAATCAATTCCCACCGAACATATGCCATGAGCCGTTCTCTTGCATTCTTCGCGAAGTAAAAAAATTCCAGTCAATCTTTGACTATCACCTGAACAAACACTCACTTAAGATCGCCCTTTATTCCCCTCGCTCTCTACTTCCACTCCATAGCTCTAGTAATTAAATTTTTTTTTTAGTTTTGTAAGTACAGTTTTTAAGTTCAATGCTTGTATTAAACACAATAAAACTTACCGGGGTTGACTCGGGGCTAAATTTAACCACTTCTCTGAATAATTCGCAACCGTTTTAATAGCGAAAACGTTGTCACTTAGGTGAAACAACTACTCCCCAACCCACGGTGAAAGGTTCAGGACCTCTCTTGAGAGAAATGGAAAGGTACAATATTTGCAGAAAATGAGAACATTTTGATCCCAATCTTGTTTTTGTTGGGGAAAAATAAAGCTGTTAAACCGGCGAGCACAATTGAAAGAAATGAAAACACCTTAATAGAAACTGGAGAACTGTTTTAGCCATGGTCTGAAAAGCCAGTGCCGTGTTATAGTAAAACAAAATTTTTGCTAAATTCAGCTTTATTTATCAATATAGTTGCCTTCGAGAGCGATACACTGATTGAAACGATTTTTCAATCTCGATACCAGTTTTGTTGTACGATTTCGGTTTAGCCTCAAAATAGGCCTCTGTTTCGGCGATTACTTCTTCATCGGTCTTAAATCTCTTTAATGCGAGCATTCTTTTGAGGCCTGCGAACAGGAAATAGTCGCTGGGGACCAAATCTGTGGAATACGGTGGGTGGGGAAGCAATTCATAGCCGAATTCATTCAATTTTGCCATCGTTTTCATCGACTTGTGACACGGTGCATTGTCTTGATGAAACAGCACTTTCTTTTTCTTCAAATGCGGCCGTTTTTCTGCGATTTTGTCCTTCAAACGCTCCAAGAACGCAATGTAATAGTCGCTGTTGATAGTCTGCCCCTTTTGGAGATAGTCGATGAAAATTATTCCATGTGTATCCCAAAATACGGTTGCCATAACCTTGCCAACCGACTGTTGAGTTCTTGGTCGTTTTGGTTCGTCGCCTGCTCGCCACTCAGCTGACTGCCGACTTGACTCTGGTGTGAAGTGATGGAGCCAAGTTTCATCCATTGTCACATACCGACGCAAAAATTCGGCTTTGCGGTTGAACAGCCTTAAACACTCCTCTGAATCATCAACACGTTGTGGTTTTTGGTCGACTGTGAGCAAACGCGGCACCCACTTTGAACAAAGCTTTCGCATGTCCAAATATTCGTGTATTATATATCCAACACGCTCTTTTGATATCTTCAGAGCCTCAACTATCTCTATCAACTTCACTTTACGGTCATTGGTAATTATTTTGTGGACTTTTTTGATGTTTTCATCTGAAACAGCCTCTTTTGGACGTCCACTGCGTGCATCATCTTTTAAATTTTTCAATCCACTTGCGAATGGTTCGTTCGGTTGGTGCACAGTCCGGGTAACACTTATCAAGCCATTTCTTTGTATCGGCTGCATTTTTTCCCATCAAAAAGCAATGATAATTTTTTTCACAATAACATAAGTTGCTTCACTCACAAAACTATATCTCAAGAACTAATCGTCCGACAGCTGTCAAATTTATGCACGTATCTTTTGAAGGTTGGTGCTAACTGAATCGCTAAGCATTTTTATATTTGGATCAAAGGATAAGCAAAATTATTAATAGTAGTATATTTAATAGTAATATAATTAGAACTTCTTATAGTAAATACCTATGTTTGGGTTCTAAGCCCCTTTACATTTTGGTTATAAATGTATTAGCACTTTGGAACTACCTTTTGAGTCTTACAAGCGCGGAATCTCTGCGTGAGTTAGGAGTGGTGGTAGCTCTTGAACTTAAAATGTGTTTTTTGAGGTTTAAATGACGCGTGGAACTTACTGATAGGTTTCTTGCCTTAGTAAATAAACATCTTCTTTGGTGAATTATAAAAATACTAGCGCTCACCAGCAAATATATCATTTGATACTGAAATGTATGTTAAAACGCATGAAGATATGATGACTGTGCCTATTATCTTTTGAATTTGTGAGAAGTCTGTCTTTGCAATAAGAGACCATAACATTTGTTTTAGTTGTTTCATTCGTGCATCCATAGGCACGATATAAACGACCGTTCTTCTATATTTTACGATCTCTTTGCAGGGATAAAAAATTGCATCCATCTTTCACAAATTGGTTGGTAGTTAAGGGGATATTAAGTATATGGTAAGGAGGCAAAAGAATTATGGATAATTGGTAGGCAGCAGTGATATAACAATTTTTTTTTCAAGAATTTCCGAGTTTGAAGTATACAAAAAGTGAAAAAATGGATCACTTGAAGCAAAGTGGAAAATGTTTATAGGTACTTTAGGCCTCCAGGTTGGGTCAGTTTTAGAATCAAGGGTTAGTTTTTTTTTAGTTCAATTGTTCAATTGCAATGTAATATAAGGCATTTGAAAGTAGGAGAGTGTAGTTGTCGAGGTGTTGGCACATTTTCGGTTTTTTGAGTCAGCAGAACCGGAGAACCATATAGCAAAACTGTAAATATTACAGTTTTAACCATCTCGTTAAGGATCAATGTATTATACGTATAAGTCATCCAATTTTGTAGCAGCAGGTTGCTAAAATATCTTCCTTCTTGTTTCACAGTAATCTGTGAATGCATTAATGCATTTTGTGGGACAAGTCATCTTGAGTTGCCAGAATATAATAACATGTATAAAATTAAATTTAATTAAATAAAAATAGGAGAATGTTACATTTTAAATTTTTTGTTTTTCTATTGAAACAAAGAACAAGTTAATTATGCTCCTTGTATATTACTTTGGGTGAAATTTCTCAGTTTTTTGTAGAGAACTACATTCCTTTTCTGTATTGGATTCTGATTACAGTGAGAATAGAGTTCATATTTTTTAGCAACAGAAGTTATTACGTCGTAGCGTTCGACCAGATTCCATTGACAGTCGGCGCACAACATCGCCAAAGAATATTGCTTTTTAAATAGAAACATAATGCGAGTTAGAGTTTGGTACAAATATCTGCGGCGTATTGACCTGAAAGCACGCAATCGGAAATAAAAATCTTTTGACGTAATTTTAATGAGATGGTATTAAAATACGAATACCAAGTCCATGTTGTAGGGAAAGATTTTCGAGCAAAAAATATAGAGGGGAAAGTTTTACTTATATACAAATTACAATGTTTAGCTGTATTCAATACGATATTTACTGAGGAAGTGTTACACTTGATTATACATGACACTTGATTATATATGACACTTGATGTATACTGAAGCGGTAAAAATTAAACTCAGACTGACAACCATATATCTTGAAATAATATGAAACGCGGAGTAAACACAAGTTTGAGGAGGTGCTAGCCAACATTTGCTCTGCTCTAAATGTTACCACTCCGGCCATAAAAAAGGTATTTAGAGTTAAGCCCGCACTTCCTAAAGGAAAATCATCTTCGTATGACGGCACTATTATTATAAAACTTGCTGATGCCTTTGAAAAAAGTAAGTTCTTAGAAAGCTGCTTAGCTCACTATAAGCTATATATATTGGCATGAACTCTGACAAGAAAATCTACATAAATGAGAGTCTAACAAAAGCGAACTATCTTCTGCAACGAAGTGCACTCAAACTCAAGCTGCTAAAGAAAATCTCTTCTGTCAAAACGAAAAATGGAGAGCAATTACCCATAACAAGAAAAGAAAACCTGGAGAGGCCGTGCAATCAGCCATGCATACTGGAAGACAACAACAACAACTAAGTGATTTCAAAATTTATTACTCTTTCTTCTATTCTTCCTTCACTTTTCTCTTTTCTTTTATTACTTTTTTTCATATCATCTTTCTTTATTACTATTTTATTTTCCTATATATAAATGTTCATTCTCTTAAATAATTTGTAAAGGCATGTCAAATGTTAATTGTTTCTTTAGTGATCTCAATTTTAGTGCTCAAGAGCTCGCAGAATCTTTGGGTGTCACTCAAGCAGCCGTTTCAAAAAGTTTAAAAGCAGCTGGATATATTCAAAAGCAAGGAAATTGGGTTCCACATGAACTCAAGCCGAGAGACGTTGAAAGGCGGTTTTGCATGTCCGAAATGTAGCTGGAACGCCACAAAAGGAAGTCATTTTTGCATCGGATTGTTACTGGTGATGAAAAATGATTCCATTACGACAACCCCAAGCGCAAAAAATCATATGTGAAACCCGGCCAACCAGCCAAATCAACGGCAAATCCGAATATCCATGGCGCGAAGGTAATTCTCTGTATTTGGTGGGATCAGATAGGTGTGCTGTATTATGAGCTGCTAAAACCGAGTGAAACCATCAATGGACAATGCTACCGAACACAATTAATCCGTTTGAAGAGAGCAGTAGCCAAAAAACGCCCGGAATATGCGACCAGACACGAGGCAATAACTTTCCATTATGACAACGCTCGGCCCCACGTTGTTATTCCGGTTAAGAACTATTTGCAAAACAGTGGATGGGAAGTGTTACCCCACCCGCTTTATAGCCCATAACCTTGCCCCTTCTGACTACCATTTGTTTTGGTCGATGCAGAACGCCCTCACTGAAATACGGTTCATATCAGAGCAGAATATCAAAAATTGGCTTGATTCATTCTTAGCTGCCAAGCCGGCACAGTTCTTTTGGGATGGGATCCACAAATTGCCAGAAAGATGCGAAAAAGTCATAGGTTCAGATGGCAAAACTTTGTATGATACTATTGTACATGTTTTTCTTAAATAAACGTTCAAATTTGGAAAAAAAAACCGCACAAATTAAATTACATACCCAATATATTTTACTGTGTTCTCTACTTCGTTTCGCTCTTCTGCCTCGCAGACAATGCACAGACTAAGTGACACGGGTGGGAGTTGCGAATGTCCACTGGTGCGACAATTTGAAAAGTCGAAGATGTTGCTAAACATTTTAAGAGCAAGTACTTTGGGGATCAGTGTTTGTCATTTCAATGTGCAAAGCATTGTCAACAAAATAGACGACGCTCTTTGTTTGAGAGTGGATCTATGGACATTATTTGTATTAGAGAAACTTGGGTAAATAAGGATATGGAGACGGATTAAAATGCGCATATAAAATGCACCACGCTGATCGACTCAGTGGACCTTGTGGACAAAGTAGTGAGGCAATCCACAATTTTGGACGATACAGAATATATTTTTAATGAAATAGTTGTTAAAAATACAAAATGTCTTATTGAAGGCCTATATTTGGCACCTAAGGTATAGTGTTATAAAAAAGTATGGAATCATCTTGAAGACTTAGGACCCCTGTATATTAAAGTTGTAGTATGTGGAGACTTTAATCTCGATATTCTAAGAGGCAAAAATAAACAATTTGTAGACACGGTCAATACACTGGGATTCCATTTTGCTAATTATGTCAATCCCACTCATTTTCAACCTGACAAAGTGCCGCCGCTGATAGATGTCTTTCTTGTTTCTGAAACTGACTTGGTATTACAAAATGATCAAATTCCTTCACCAGGATTCTCATACCATGACATGATTATTTTTTTCTTAAATATTGCTCCTCCTAGTTCAAATGATGTCTTTGTAAAATTTCGTCAGTATCCGTCCATTGATGTTCGTACATTATTCAATGATTGTGACAACCTGAATTGGTCGCCTATATACCGCACATCTGATGTAAATTTGCAATTTTCTGGACTCAAAAACAACATTGAAAATCTTTCTGACAAGCATGTACCCCTTGTAAAAAGGAGAATACAGAAGCCTATCATTCATTGATTCACTCAACAGGTTGTATACCTTATTAAAAAAAGAAATTTGTTATACTTTATATGGCGCAGATACCAATGTCCATATATATATTGGGTCTATAACTTAATTGCTAAGAGATGGCGTAACTTGTATTATTCCATTGTAATTATTCCATTGGAACATGCGTTGGGAAACTACTGTCATTGTACGTCATTCATTTGAAGCGTAAACAACAATAATTTCTTTTCACTCAAATATGTCGAGCTTTGTGCCTGAAAAAGTGTTTTTGCGGGGAGTTCTTCTTCATTACTTTAATATGAAGAAAACTGCTGCCGAAAGTCATCGTATTTTGGTGGAAGTTTATGGTGAACATGCGCTAGCTGAGCGAACGTGCCAAAGAAGAACTGGAAGCATTACTCTATGAAGATTGTTGCAAAACACAAGAAGAGCTCGCAGAATCTTTGGGTTTCACTCAAGCAGCCATTTCAAAACGTTTGATAGCAGCTGGATATATTCAAAAGCAAGGAAATTGGATTCCACATGAACTCAAGCCGAGAGACGTCGAAAGTCGGTTTTGTATGTATGAAATTCTGCTGGAACGCCACAAAATGAAGTCATTTTTGCATCGAATTGTTACTGGTGATGAAAAATGGATCCATTACGACAACCCCAAGCGCAAAAATTCATATGTGAAACCCGGCTAATCATCCAAATCAACGGCAAAGCCAAATATTCATGGCGCGAAGGTAATGCTCTGTATTTGGTGGGATCAGATGGGTGTGATGTATTATGAGCTGCTAAAACCGGGTGAAACTATAAATGGACAATGCTATCGAACAATCGACCAGACACGAGGTAATAATTTTCTATCATAACAACGCTCGGCCCCACGTTGCTATTCCGGTTAAGAACTATTTGGAAAACAGTGGATGGGAAGTCATACCCCACCCGCCTTATAACCCCTTGCCCCTTCTGACTACCATTACCAGATGCAGAACGCCCTCACTGAAATACGGTTCACATCAGAGCAGAATATCAAAAATTGGCTTGATTCATTCTTGGCTGCCAAGCCGGCGCAGTTGTTTTGGGATGTGATCCACAAATTGCCAGAAAGATGGGAAAATCATTTGAATAGATTCAGATGGGCAATACTTTGAATAATACTATTGCACATATTTTTCTTAAATAAACGTTCAAATTTTGAAAAAAAAAAAAACCGCACGAACTAAATTACATACCCAATATAATGAATTCCGACAAGTGCGAAACGCTGTTACCTGCTTAATTCGTAAAAATAAAAGACCAATAAGTCAAGTTCAGGGTTTTGGAAATCCATTCGACAGATTGGCATTAAGAAAAGTGAATCTGTGTGTAACAATATTGACATAAATGAACTTAATAGAAAGTTCACCAACAGTGTACCCTCAACTAATAGGCAGATTGATTTTTCCTTTCTTGATGGACTCCAACCAGAGCTAGAAGCACTGTAACCTTTTTCCTTCAATGTGTTGAAGGATGTTGTTCAATATGTGACCGTAGGTAATGCTATTCTCTCTGTCAAATCAAATGCCGTAGGCTTTTAGAGCAAAGTATAACTGCACAACTGCGTTATTAAAAGTAACTGACGACATCCGTTCAGCCATTGAGAGAGACATGATGTCACTCTTAGTTCTAATTGACTTCTCAAAAGCATTTGATTCCGTAAACCATGACATTCTTTTATACAAATTAAAGAACCAATTTGCTTTTGATGATAAAGCGCGTCAACTTGTAGCATCATATCTTATAAAAAGTAATCAAGCAGTATTTCATTGTGATCGAATATCATTGAACTTGCCGGCATCATCTGGGGTGCCTTAAGGATCTGTCCTTGGCCCTCTTTTGTTCACGATGTTCATAAATTATATTATTGATTGGTAGTAACAATCAGGAGACTGTGATTTTGCCTCTTGTTATTAATAATGATGTCATTGAGTCTGTCACTAAAAATTTTAAATTTGGAAATTTATTCTAATAAACAACTCAACTGGACCGATCACATAAAATTAAGCTAGACAAACCGGTACCTACCTGCCAAAGTTAAAATGAAACTTATTAAGTTTTTCGTCCTGCGCATTATGCTGTACGGATGCGAAATCTTCGCATGCTTAGATTCTTCGTCCTTGAGAAAGCTAAATGTCGCATTTAACAGCTGTGTTATATATATTTAATTTGAGAATATTATCACATATCCGCCTTTACTAAGCAGATAGCTGGGTGTTCACTTGATACAATTCTAACATATCGAACTGTCCTTGCACTGCATAGAATTATTTACTCTGGTACCCCGAGTTACTTGTTCACAAAAATCCTAGTTACGAATTTTGAAATAGCAGTCGTCAATTTTTCGCACATGCTGTGCGCCAGTGGAACAGTCTCCCAACAAACATCAAAAGAGTGAACACAGAAAATCGTTTCAAAAAAGACCTATTAAGTTACTATACAAGTCACAATTAATGCTACATACGCCTATTAAAATTAGCTTTTATTACTTAAAACTATATTTATTTATCTTCACCTTTTCTTTTCTTTCATTTTCTATTCTTTTTTCGTTATTCCTCTAGCCTTTATATTCTATTTATTTTCTTTTGTTATTAACATTAAGATAATTTTTGTAAATGAGTGTGTGAAACAAATTTTAACTGCGCAATGCAATAAGTTGTTTTAATTTAAATATGCGCAAATGCTTAATTTAATAAATAAATAAATAATTTTATTAAATTAAACGGCAGTTATATAATATAACGCGATTTAAAGTTTTCCGAAAAATGACAATGAAACATGGCAATGTTGCAAGAAAGCTGTATAGGGTGATTCATCGTGAGGTTTGATTTACAATGTAAAATAAAGCACTTAAATTTGAAAGTAAATTTAAAATTTAAAATATCGCGGATAACATGAGTAATGTTGGCTTCCAAGCGTCTGTATCTCCAGAGAAAATAATCCAAACATGTGATATCGCACGATCTAGGCGGCCAATTTACCGTAGCAAAACGTGAAATTAAGTTCTCAGCAAAGTCCATTGTTTCTCGCATTGTTTGGCTCGTAACGCCGTCTTGTTGAAACCAGAGCTCACCGAGACCATGTGCTAGAATTTCATATTGACGGTAACATTCTGGTTTGCCTCATTTTTGAAGAAATTTTAACACTACGTTAAAAGCCATGTTGCAGCCCTGCATTCCAACGCCGCGTTATGTTCTACTGCAATCGTAAAAACTGTCACATATATATATATATATAAATGAAATACAAAAAGCGTTTAAAGATATTGGTTCTTTTTGTGTAACAATTTGTGCGTAAATACCAATGTTTATACGACCAGAGTCAAAAACTACAAAATCATTGTTTAAAGACCAAAATATGGGAAATTATTGGAAAAGATTAAAATGAAAGTGAATAAAATAACATTTTGAGAGGTAATGCAAGGGTACTGAAATAGAATTCTGTATAACGAAAACCACTCTTTATTGGTGGTTATACCGCGGCATTAAATAATTATACCTGCGTTTTATGTGACTGAGCCTAAATAGAATTGATGATACTCAAAAGCCAGAAATGAGGAGCTCTCTATAGATCCAGACCCAGAGAAACTGCCTCACTTGAAGATGTTTAAGTAACTGAGGAAAAAATCTGATTTGTTAATAACTACATACAATACGATTTATAATTTCAGCATGTCAATCAAGTGATTTTTTTATTGATGTTATATCACATTCTTCAAAAACCCTTTGAAAATTAAAATAAAATTAAGGTATAATTCAAAGAATGTTTGCAAAACTTTTTTCGCAGTTTATTTTTTCTTCAAGCGTACGTAGTTCTTTTTTTTTTTAAAAAAATACTATCACCATGTAATTCAGGACCTGAGGACAAAAATTCAATGGAATTTAGGTCTAACCCCCCATGTCACAAAATAAAAAGCGGTTTAAATATTTTCTGCTATAAATTACTTAAAGTAACCATTGACCAGATAGCAATGATAGTTTTTCCAATTATTATGTTTCAACAGCTGTCAAAGTTACTAATAACATCTAACTGTGCAGCAAATTAGTTGCACCGTGGAAAAATTTGAGCGTGAATACACTCTTTTAGATCCTAAGCCACCAACTAGACGGAGAGGCATTAATGCCTCCACAAAGATTGTCTGTTCGGAGCAGTTTATAGCATGGTGCCATCATCGGACCTTATTTTTTTCGAAATGAGGAAGGAGACACCGTTACCGTATGGTCTCAAGTATAGAGCGATGTTAATCTACTTTCTGTGGTCAGAATTCGACAGCATCGATATATCTGAGCTATGGATTTAACGGATTTAGCGCTGCATTCCATACAAGCCGTCGAGATTATGCGATTTGACATCATTCGATTATTTTCTCTAGGACTACGAGACGAGCTCGAAGCCAACATTCGACACGCTACTGCCGGAATAATACCGCACATATTGAGGCGAACGCTTAAAGCGTTGTCATGAAGCAGCTTCAAAATAAAGCCAGAATCAATTTGATATCTCACACTGTTGTTGTTTTGTTAAAATCTTTATTCCCATCGTCCTTATCTTACTATACCCTTTAGTATAATAATCTATCGAACTAATGGAATCTGATCAGTTAAATGTTTCTGGAATTCTATATAAATTTCAATAGTATATAATAAAGCAAGCAAAAGCCTTTTTTATTACAAAATGTTGTGTTACATAGATAGCAAAAAAATGGTTAAACGAGTTCTGTCAGGATTGAAAATTCTGATGTTCCATTTCAAAATTAGCGTTTATTATTATTAGGGTGTGAAAAAGTCGCGCGAATTTTCAAATGCAGAATACGCTGATATTGTGGAAATGATATAGAACGAGCTCTTGAGTACCAACAGGAGAAATTTAGTAAATAATAAATAGGAACTAAGAAAGCCATCTCTTACCCGCGCTTATTTGGGTATTTGGTTAATGCTCTCCCTAACAGTATACTTAAATAAATTAATAAGTATGAATATAGGGTGATTCATGGTGAGGCTTGATTTTCAATAGGCTTTCTTTGACATATTACGCATGACTCCTATCAAATTGCTATCATTTTTATTTAGTTTGGCAAGCGATCACGGAAAGACTCACACCACAACAGCGTCTCCAAATTGTTCATAATGTAATCCAGTTTACATTAGTAAACACGTAGTGAAGAGACATAGCAATAGCAGCTGTACCTGAGAGTGTAAGCGAAGACCGTGACGAATTGATTTGCCGTCGGTCTCAGCAGCTTGGCTTGGCGTATTCGACAACTTGGCGTATTTTACTTAAGAATCCCAGCCTAAAAGGGTACAAAATATTTTCATATTTTCATTGAATGGGCTCTAGAAAAACTCAATGAAAATCCGGTGATTTGTTCAGTGATGAAGCCTATTTCTGGCTTAATGTATACGTTGTTAAACTAAATTTCCGTATTTGGGCTGATGGCCAACCCGAAGAGTACCAAGAGCTACCATTAAATCCATTAAAAACAACGATATGATGTGGCTTATGGGCTGGTTGGATCATTGGTCCATATTTCTTTAAAAATGAGGCAAATCAGAATGTTGCCGTCAATGTTAACCGTTCTCGCGCCATGTCAACGGACTATGTGCTTCCTGAAATTGGAGCACATGGTCTCGGTGAGCTCTGGCTTTAACAAGTTTGTGCTACGAGTCGCGTGAAACATGGACTTGGCGAGAAATTATTTTGTTAAGCACTTAATTCCACGTTTTGCTACGGTAAATTGACCGCCTAGATCGTGCGATATCACACCTTTGGACTATTGAAATAATAAATAAATCGAAGTTGATTTTCAACTTCCAGTCATCGCAAAGTCGTCTTCTCTTATCAAAGTCACGCTGCAAGAGAGTATTATTGACCTCGATTTGGACCTGTGCTGTACGGTATCAAATCGTCTGCGTACGCAATAGTATGGGGAAGTGAACCTATCAAGTCGCTTGTATAAATGGTGAACAGGATCGGCGAATTGACAGCGCCTTGCTGAAGACCATTTTTAATTTGAAATATTCCAACAGAAGTCACATCACCATTCTTCACGATGAACTGTCTGTTGGTTAGCATATTATAAAGAGTGGTTTACTGATCCCCAGCCCAGTCAGCTTATAGAAAAGACCCTCTAACCATACGGTGTCGAAGGCCTTCTCCAAGTCAACAAGGCAGGCACCAGTACATTGGTTTTTGCTTTTATTCCATTGTATATCGGACACCAGTTTAGACGCGGCATGTGAGATATCATGTCTCGCCTTAAAACCGAATTGATTATCCGGAACTATATGTTTGTCCTCAACCCACCTAGACAGAGCTCTATTGATTACTTTTTCAAAACCCTTACTGATATTCGGAAGGAGATATCCCTTCCCTTTTTGGATAGGTTGAACCAGCGCCGTTTTCCAATGCGCTGGATAATGTGCATTATTCATTGCATTATTAAACAGGGTGGTATAAATGTCCACCACTTCCAGAGGAAGATGTC
Source organism: Volucella inanis (assembly GCA_907269105.1). NCBI lineage: Eukaryota > Metazoa > Arthropoda > Insecta > Diptera > Syrphidae > Volucella > Volucella inanis. The sequence continues at coordinate 94,273,627 of OU026153.1, read as the reverse complement.
GAAGCACGAAATTCGGAATACCATCGGTCCCCACTGATTTCTTAACCCTCATTGTGTCGAAGATGTTATGGAGTTCTTCCTTCGAAATGAACGGGGGTAGGTTACGCTCTCTGGTAATGACATTATTTGCCATGTTTTCGTCGCTGAACTGGGTTAAACCAGAGCCCTCGGATCGCCAGTTCTCTACTTCATTTCGAATGTAGAAGTCGTGCACCAAGACCCGATTGTTCAGGTCGTAATTAGGGCCAATAGTATCAGTGGCCTTGTATATTTCCTGGAAGGTCACCCCTATGGCCTCAACCTTCTCCTGTGGATCTTCGATCACAAAGAAGTCGTCATCATCAGCGGCCTTATTTGGATCAATACCCGCTGTGGTCAATAACCGTTCGTTGTCCGGGCTATTTTAAGGCACTGAAGGTCGTTTTGATTTTTTCTCCGAAATAGTTTATTTATTTGCGGGAACATATTCGGGTTACTGGTGTTTACAGCCCGAACCATGTTTTTCCAATACAAACTTACAGAAAATCTCTAATTCTCTTTTATTAACGTTTGAATATTTTTAATCGACGCCTTCAGTGTCCTAATCTCCGGGTCTTGTCTATAAGTTAATTGTCTGTACAAGTTTTTGAGTCTTGACAGAAGTCTACTTTTCTGTCCGTGCAGTGCGTCAATACTAGGATTGCGGAACAGGCCTTCGTTAGTCGTACGTCGACATCGCGGTATTGTAGCGTCCATAGTTTGTTTAATTATCTCGTCCATTTGTTTTATGTAATTGTCGATCTTCTCGTTTGACAAATTCCTATTGGACGGTGGGTGGAGCGTATTCGAAAAGAGCGCACTTGTCATGGTTGCGGAGAAGAGCGTCCATCGAGTCTTACGGTAGTTGTGAGAATATTTTTGGACAAACTCCTCCAATTCCGAAATTTCGTTGGGAACTGTAATTTCGGTGCTAAAACCGCAATGGTCACTGTCATACACGAATGTACGCAGACAGTTTAGCGTTTGTAAATGCGTACCTGTCAGTCGTATACGTTCGTCGTACAGCAGTAGATCCAAATCAGACCCGCTTCTGGGAAATGACGGGTTATCCGTCGCTTTAAGATCGAGTCTGTACATGACATCGTGCTGACTCCACCAATCGAGTAGTAGGTTCCCTCTAGTATTTGGAAAATTATTAACCCAGTCTCTGTGTCTAGCGTTGAAGTCCCCGCCGATAATAAAATAATTCTCCCCCGATCCCAGCCTCAGAAGTCGAAAAAGCGTGTCGAGCTCTGTAATGAATAAAGTGGATTGTGGAGCCTCAGGTGCATAAACAGAGGCCAAGTACAGCCGCTTTCCACTGCGGAACGGGATATAAATGACGACTGCCTCCAACACCCGGAACCTACGCAACACTCCCTTGTATACTCTGTGAAATTTTATACCTTGTTTAATGAAGATCGCGACACCGCATCCATGTTTGGATCGGAGCCGGTTTCTTCTTGTAACAAAATAATTATTGTACTCCAGTTTGTGCTTATCGGTTATCTTGGTTTCGCTAGCGAAAAGCACATCAGGTGTTTGGTCTTGTAGCAATTTAAACATCGTGGCTCTTCGTTTGATCCTAATCAGTGAAGTAACATTCACCGCAAGGACCTTTAAAGTTTGCTCTACCATGTGCGTACCCATTACGACATGTGTTGCGTTAGGCCCGGCAGCAGCGCGTATATCTGGTCCACCCATCTGCCCTTGGATTGCGAGCAAGATGGCCAGCATGTTAGGTGCAGCTTCCGTTGTTCTCGGCATTGGCGCCGAAGAAGCAACAGTCGCTTGCTGTACCGTAGCCCCCCTACCTGCCGCCATTTGGGCGAAGGAAATTTGGGACGCGACGGCTGGTGTTTGAAACCTAACAGGTAAACGTTTGACCTCCACCTTCTGCTGCTGAGCCAGTTTTGATTTTTTAATGTCAGCGAACTTAGGAAAACCCCGATAGTTTGCGGTGTGTCTCACGTTCCCACATAACACGCACGAGAGCTGCGTCCTATCGGAGGCTTCGTCAATGCCCAGAGCAATCTCCTCTGAACTGTGGTTCTTGGCGCACTTCACGCGTCAAGGCTGCATTTTTAATTTTTCCCAGTGAACTACCTGGTAGTTTATGACATTGATACTCCTTAAACTATCCAGATGGCTTTCGGGACTGAGCTGCACCAGGAAGAATGGCAGACTCCGCTTCTCCCGCCTGGCTCTAGCTTGAGTCGTTCGCACTCTTTCTCTTTGAGCGGTGCCAGGATCTAATCAGGATCGGAAGACGGTTCTAACCCCTTCAGCAGCATTGATTGCCGCTTTTCACACTTCGGTGTGAATGAGAAGTGCTCCGTCGTCGTAATACAGTGGATGGCATGACGATTGTTCCCCAATCTCTTAATGTTAAAATTGTTACCAATGACCAACTTACACAGGTCCTTGGTTGCACTTACCTCTAATTTATAGGTATTGATGGGAGGCACCTTCTCCTTCTTCTGCTGCTGCTGCTGTTGTTGTTGCTGCTGTTGCTGTTTTTGTTGTTGCTGCTGCTGTTGTTGTTTTTGCTGCTGCTGCTTTTTTTGCAGGTGCTGTGGTTTCAGATGTTGTTTTTACAGATGTTGCTGTATCTGCTGCAGCTGTTGTTTCTGCTGCTGTTGTTGTTTCTGCTGCTGCTGTTGTTTCTGCTGCTGCTGTTGTTTCTGTTGCTGCAATTTTGTTTGCTGCAGTTGTTGAAGAGTGGAGCGCTCTCCACCATCCATCACGTGATTTGCTTTTGAGTTTGATAACTTTTTATTATCAAACAACACTTTGAGGGGAAACAAAAAAATATATATATAAAAAGTTCCAAGTTTGGCCTGGACTCGAACCCGTAGTGGTTCAATAACCGACGCCGCTAATCGCACGACTACCGGGTCAACTGACTAAGTTTCAATTGATTACGTTGAGGAGGAAACTATTTCCCAATTTTTTTTTACTTTACGTAAAGCCGAAGCACGTCTGTTCTCTGCTGAGATCTGCGAACGACTGATAGTTCTTGTATTAATAAGGGATTCGTTCCCGTACAACAAGAGACGGTAGTGTACATTGCAAATTAGTATTTGATAGATTCTTGTTGTTTTACTTGTTGCTAGATCGGCCAATTACGCACTTATAAATCGTTTTACGATATTATGCACTAGGATCAATTCAATGGGCGATTGCAAATTTCATTGGCGTTAGCATTATAACAGTGCACTATGTGTTAAAACATGTGTCTAGAACTTTCGTCAATCTTGCACCACGAATCATTCGTATGCCAGAAACGCAAAGGAAACAATTGCTGGCAGCACGTAACTTTTTCTATAAAGCCAAATTCCCTCAAACAATTGGCGCGATAGAGTTCACACATATCCGCGTTCAGTCGCCAGGTGGAACTAATTTGTAAAATTTCAGAAATCGTAAGTAATGGTCCTCCTAAACATTCGGACGGTCTCCGCTTCGAATTAAAAAATAAACAATATCGTCGCTCTTTGGCAGGTATATATTGTGCTCGTATAATAAGTACATATTTCAAATCATTTTTTATCGTTTTCTTCTTTAAAAGGGCCTCACGCATGATCAGCGCATTTTTAATATGTCAGGCTTAAAAAAACAATTCGAGGAAGGATAGTTCGGGAATTTCATTCTTATTGGTGAATCGGGGTACACAAATACGAGCTACCTTGCAACGCCTTTTCTGAGTGTCATAAACGCAGTTGAAAATCTACTAAACGAATCGCAGATTCGGACTCGAAACAGCGTCGAAAGTTCGTACGGCATTTGGAATAGGCGGTTTCCAGTGTTGGCCATTGGCTTTAGGTGCAGAGTTGAAACTGTGCAATCAATCATCATCGCTTGTGCTGTCCTCCATAACATAGCCATAGATGGAAATGAATCGCAACCACCGCCGCATATGTTTCGTCCGGTACGCTTTCGGGAGCACCATTGGCAGCCAATAACAACATCCGATGTCGATTAGTTCGTATTTATTTTCAGTCAATGTTAGATCAGCTTAGTATTAGCTGAAAAAATCCATCAATAAAAAGAAAAGTAAAAATGCAGTTTATTACTAGGAATTTTATTGGATACCTAACTGAAAACTTAAGCAGACATAAATTACTCAATCATACTCTTTTTTCCTGCTGGTGTTGAGATTTGTGTCATTGAATGTTACATATTTTCGAATGTTAGTTGTAAAGTGAATAAACGAAGGCGTTGAAACTCTGTCGTGAGCAAGTTGATTTCTTGCCCGCTGCAATTCAATGGTCGAACGCTCCCGATCAAGCTCAGCTCGCTCACATTCAATTGCAGCTCGTTCGCGTTCAAACTTGTACCGCTCTTTTTCGCCTTCTAAAGTCTCAATTTGAATTCTATATTTGGTCGCGGAATATTGTTGCTTTTCTTCTGCCAATTCTTTAGTTTTACTTGTGGCTGGGATTTCCTCTGATTTCCTTTTACGTCGGCGACTGTGCAATAGGGCGTTTTAGGGCTTCCGCAATTTGGTGGGATTTACTCTCTCCCAAGTACGGTCAACAGCTGTACCTTCGTTCGACAACATTGATTCTGTGTTGTGATCACACGGGTGATCACTTACATTTGACGGTACATTGCCATGCCCCATTAACGTCTTCATTGTCTAAACAGAATGCCCTATCACCATCATCGACGAGCATCTCTTCGACAGCAGTTACTTGCATCTAGTCAGAAGAAGGAGCCATTTCCCAGCTAGCATATTGCAGTGCTCATTGGTTGGATGTTAAATGGTCGCTTCAGATATTGCATCAAGACTCAGAATCAGAAGAAGAACATTTTGCACATCTGACACAGCGCACAGTGGTTCGAATAGAACATGCAAGACATAAACAAAACGGTAATTTGTAAAATATTCTTATCACACAACAAAGAGATTATCCGTTTTATGAAAGTTATAGTTATTATTTTGCCTGATTTTTCTTTAATGTGGACTTACTTAGAAAAGTTTGTAAATGCACCTACATTTCATTTAGTTGCATTCACTAAACTTAACATACCATTCTTCAATAAATTTTGCATTCAAAAAGTGTTGTGTTATTAAATAATAATGGGTCATTCTATAAAGGATCGACCGACGTTCCGACGACCGAAAAGTGGTAGAAATACTCATTGGAGTGGTACAAATCAAAAGGCAAAAGTTTTGCAGAATTCGATATAGCTTGCGTGAGACATCAAGGTCACAATTTCACAATTTTCGTGTAAAATATATGTAAAGTGGATTAAGTGTGAAAGAAGCAAGGAACGGTTTCTGCAGAAGCACTCAGAGTGGCTAGCGGGTCCAGATATATTCTTTGAGGTTTCTATGATTGAGCCATTACTAACTTCTTTTTCTGAACACCTACCAGGCCCTGGCAGACCAGTGAAGGAATTTTCGGAATCGAGTTCCAAGACAAAGCGAAGACGAATTGATTAGCTTATCAAGACTAGAGGTGCCAGTGAAATAATTTACGCTGCTGAGGTGTCAGCACGGTTGTCAGGCAATAGAGAGTTAGCACAAGCTATAAAAAATGTTACGAATAGACCTAGAGATTACATTCACCGTAAAAATCTGATCATGTTCTCAGCAATCAAAGAGTATTGCGTAATGATAAAATTTTGGCCAATATGTTGTTAGCAAATCAACTAGTCACACTTACAAACTGACTCGTAAGTGGAGAATCAAAGCTGGACACAAGGTATTTCCGTCATTATATAGTGTAAGAAAATCTAAAATTGCCTATTTCCCTGCACAAGAGTACATATCTGTAATTGAAACACGTTCTGAAATCAAAGTACCAGCGATTTTAGACAAAACTACAAATCGCTTAATCTCTGCACTGCCTGAGGTTATGGACAATCTGCTACCTTATTCATCATTAACACTTATTAGCAAGTGAGGTTGTTCCGGTTCCGGTCATAGTACTTATAAGCAAAAATTTGCAAATAGTGATGACACTGATGAATTTTTGTTTACGTTCTCATTTGTTTCTTTTTAATTACGTGATGAACATGACCATGTTATCTGGCAAAACATTCGACCGTCTTCTACAATATATTGTCGTCCAATAAAATTTTTTTTTCCAAAAAAAACCTGGGAATTAACTGTTGAGGAAACAAATAACGTTTTGGAAGAAATAAAAAATTTATCGTCGACAATATATAAGTTAGAAGATTTCGAGTTTCTGTCAAACATGTAATGCTCATGACCATGATTGATGGGAAAATCTGTAACGCGATGACCGAAACTTCATCATCACAAAAATGTTTTATTTGTGCAGAAATTACAGGGTTGGATGTTGCTTTAGTAAGAAAGTTTGGGATTATTTTTCGTGCCTTATCTTCAGGGTATGACATTGATGTTGATAAACTTTATTCTATTGCGTCAGAAACAAAAAAAGCTCTACATAAATCTCATGCCTACTACTGTTCACAAAATACTTGTACATAGTCACGAAATTATAAAATGTGCCCTTTTGCCTATTGGACAGCTTTCTGAGGAATCTTAGGAAGCTAGAAACAAGGACTGTAGAAGATGTCGTGAACGCAACACTCGCAAGCAGTTGCGTTTAGCCACGAATAGAGATTTGCTGTTGATAGCATCTGATCCTGTAATTAGCAACTTAAGAGAAGTGCATCAAAAAAGATGTGTAGTTTACCTTGTGAAGTATTAAATTTGTTGAATCCATCATGCTTTATCACATAAGAAGCAGAAGGGTCAGGCTTTTCTGATTCTTCTGCAACCGATTTAAATATGACTAACTCTCATAATCATGACTACTCAACAGAAGACTCGTCCGAAGATAGTGAGTAATAATATTTAGTAATATCTACCTACACATTTGTTAATTAGTATTTATGTATTTATTAAACAAACAAGTATTGTATTATAATGCCGTAGTAATTAATCTAGCTATAAACTGTAAAAATAAACCACTATTTAAGTTAATTTTTCAAAAAATGTTATTTTTTTTTTGTAGTTACATAATATTAAAAAAAAAAAACTGTTTCTTTTTCTTTATTTACTTTCTAATATAACTTCGATTTACATAACTTTGGCAATCAACAAAATTTTGTTATAAAAACCGAATAAATAATTTTGTCTTGCTAGCATGTTCTACTCGAACCACTGTGCAGCGATGAGATCGGGTAAGCTTAGAATCACGTTTGGAGCTGGGGTATTAGAAGGAGCTTACAAAAGCAAGACCATTTTCTGCTATTAGATCAAGATTTTGTCTCTATAAACTATTTTTAAATACAATAACATGTTGGTGTTAAAATCTCCACACAAAATTATGTGTTCGTAAAAGGCACTATGGTATGCTAACACCGTAAAAAAGGGTAATGGAAAAACAAAATATTTGGCTTTTTACGCAAATGCGATAAGACATTTACTCTCTCCGTCCGTAATTTGTACTATTTTGTACGCAATACCGTGAGCTGTGGACACTGATTCAGAAACTTCCAAACAACGGAGATTAGACCTACAGAAAATAACAATGCCTCCACCTGTTGTGTTTATTATGCAATTATTGCGATGCAGTTCATACCCCACAACATTTTATGCAATGTTTTCAACATTAGGGTCGATCCAAGTTTCGCCTAGACAGAAAGCATCCACTAGGGAGTCCCTAAAGATTTATCTTAGGTATCTTAGATAAACTCTTGATTAAATTGGGTACATATTTTAATTCAAAAATTTGAACGTTTATTGCAGGAAAACATGTATAATAGTATTATTCAAAGTATTGCCCATCTGAAGCTATGACTTTTCCCCATCTTTCTGGCAATTTGTGGATCCCATCCCAAAAGAACTGCGCCGGCTCGGTAGCCAAAAATGAATCAAGCCAATTTTTAATATTCTGCTCTGATGGTAGTCAGAAGGGGCAAGGTCTGGACTATAAGGCGGGTGGGGTAGGACTTCCCATCCACTGTTTTCCAAATAGTTCTTAACCGAAATAGCAACGTGGGGCCCAGCGTTGTCAAGATGAAAAATTATTTCCTCGTGTCTGGTCGCATATTTCAAGCGTTTTTCTGATACTGCTCTCTTCAAACGGATTAATTGTGTTCGGTAGCGTTGTCCATTGATGGTTCCACCCGGTTTTAGCAGCTCATAATACAGCACACCCATCTGATCCCACCAAATACAGAGCATTACTTTCGTGCCATGGATATTCGGCTTTGCCGTTGATTTGGCTGGTTGGCCGGGTTTCACATATGATTTTTTGCACTTGAGGTTGTCGTAATGGATCTATTTTTCACCACAAATAACAATCTGATGCAAAAATGACTTGAGTTCATGTGGAACTCAATTTTCTTGCTTTTGAATATATCCAGCTGCTTTTAAGCGTTTTGAAATGGCTGCTTGACTGATACCCAAAGATTCTGCGAGCTCTTCTTGTGTTTGGCAACAATCTTCATAGAGTAATGCTTCCAGTTCTTCATCTTCAAACTTTTTTGGCTGCCCAGGACGTTCATCGTCTTCCAAGCCAAAATCACCACTTTTAAATCGTGCAAACCACTTTTGGCACGTTCGCTCAGCTAGCGCATGTTCACCATAAACTTCCACCAAAACACGATCACTTTTGGCAGCAGTTTTCTTCATATTAAAGTAATGAAGAGGAACTCCCCGGAAGAACACTTTTTCAGGCACAAAGTTCGATATATTTGAGTGAAAAAAAATCAATGTATTTTACGCTTCAAATGAATGACATATACTGAAATGACGTACAATGACAGTAACTTTCCAACGCATGTTCCAATGGAATAATAAAAATGGAATAATACAAGTTACGCCATCTCTTATCAATAACGAATTAAGTTATAGACCTAAGAGATGTTCTTGGATTAGCTGATTTTGTCACTACCACCGTTCCCTTTCTAGTAAATACTGCGGTCGATTGTTTGTTGCGTTTTAAGCTGCTGCCATGCTGCAGAAAAAGGAGATTTATTTGAGTAAAACTGTCATTTAAATAAACACAGCTCTCGCCCTCTACACCAAAGTCATTTAGACAAAGTTGTCTATTATTAAGTTAGCAAAACACCATAGATGATTTCAACATTAAGTTGTTGTCGGTTGTTAAATTTGACTATAACTGGAGAGTTGCCACTACCTGTTTTTGAGTGAAAAATTTGTTTCACAAAGGGTGGAGTAACGTCAAGAATAAAACAAAGTCTGTTTAATATTTCCGGAAGAAACCAAACAGAACTGCACCAGCAGGAATAATGTATCTTCATTGAATCATGTCAATTGCATGACAAAAAATGTTTCTATGAGCAAGGTAAGACTTATGAGCAAAGCTCTAAATATGACACTAAAATCGAACTAGGCGATTTAAACAAATTAAAAGATATCTTTGGTAAGACAGATGGTAAGCACAACGTCAACGACACTACGTATGATACCTGACTGAAACAGTACCGTGCTGAGCGCAGACGAATGCACTCGAGCATAGTGCACTCGTAAGTTTTCACACTCTCTGATGTGTTGTTTATAAAAAAAAAGCACGTGTGCAAAAAAAAATATTCACTGCAGTACAGTGCAAGTATCGCAACTTGTTGAAATGACTGAGTGCATGTAAAAACCGATGGATAGCGGGTTGCTTGTAAGGGCATAAAACCTGAAACAATTTAATTCGGTAAACTAACATCAAAATTTCTATTTTGTAGCCTTGCTAAGCATCGTCGGTATTTGTTTGTAATCATGACTAGGGAATCCAGGGCTTAGGTAGCTAATATACGCGGGTTAAGAAGTAATCACTTTTCAGCGTTCGTTCACGTTTGTAAATACAGAGAAGCTGTTTTGCCCCTTAGTAAAACACATGTAGATCCCTGCGCACACCTCTCATATTACTTTGATCTAGAGCTACCTGGCTACGAACTAGACTTCTCTCACAGCGGTCTCGCTATTTACCTGCGTAGGGATCTAGCTTACCAAACTCCACCATAATATGATCCTTGTTTCAATTCGATATCCAACCTTTGGTGGTAAAATTCCGTCTCCTTAAGCGAATTATCCACTACTGCTTTATTTACAGAACCTTTAACGAGTTCGATGCGCTGTCTGACTCCATTCAAAAAATTGTATTCCTGTATCCTCATACTGAAATCTTTATTACGGACGATTTTAATATACACACCTCTGGGTGGCTTCAACATTCTGGACAGACAACACCCGAAGGGAGGTGTGTTAAGATCTTCGCTCCAGAAACAACTAAGGAATTTTAACTGGCTGCTATGTTTCTTCGATAACGACGTGGGTGTCGCTGCTAATATGATAACAGACACCATTCTCTCCATAATGAGACTTTTTATCCTTCATCGGATTTTTTATCCTTCAGCAAAAGAAAAGGCGTAGTACGATTCGAGTTGTAAAGAGGCTGTCAGGTTTAGAAAAATATTTTTTCGGTCGTAAAAGACCAACCCGACTGAGGAAAACCGAAAACAGTTTAAACGAGCCAACGTCTTTATTAAGGGTGTGAAATGTCAATACGATCAAAAATTGAGACAAGAAATACTACAATGTCCCAATGGTAGTAAAAGTGTTTGTTCGTTCGTCAAAAGCATTAGATATTCTGCCTAATTTTCAAAACTGTACATCAATCTGGCGAAATCAAGATATTTGGACTTGATGTGTCTAAGACATTTGACTGAGTTTGACATCAGGCTTTTTTGGCGAAAATGCGTGCTTTTGGGATCTTCTTCAATGGATTAGAAATTACCCTTCGGAACGTTCAATTCAAGTTGTCTTGAATGGTTTCAAGTCTGATATTCAAAAAATTTCGTGTCTGGTATTTCTAATCCAGTATATTCCTTTGCTAATGACAGTACTCTCTGTTTTTCATATTCCTTCCCGGACTCATGTCCCTGTTCTTCGGCTGTAGAACGGGAACGGTAGCGTTTGTTAAGTTCATTAAATTCCGATATTAGCAGCATAACCAATTGCGGAATAATCAACGGAGTGGAATTTAATTCTTCCAAAACACAATGTTGTCTGCTGTCGTTGAAGTGAAATTTATGCATGGCATTTGTTTCATGCAACATACTTCAAAATGACGACATATTCGATGTCGTTAAAAATGCTGCAAAATGTCTAGGTTTCATCAAACGATGTAGGAAATAGTTTACTCCTCGCACTTGGTTTCAATATGTGAGGCATCCATCCGCCCAAAATTGAAGTATAGAGTAATTCGTTGTAAAGTTTGATTTTTAATTGGCTTTTTTTGACAGATCACGCGTATCAATCTGTTTTGTCATTTTTGTTCAGTGTCATTTGGCAAGTTATTATGAAAAGACTTATATTACAACAGCGTCTCCAAATTGTTCAGCTGTATTACGAAAATTAGCCTTCTGTATGGAATGTCTTTCTTGCAATTTAACTTACGGTGCGCATAATTGACCTACTGAAAACACTATTGCCAATACCATTCACAAATTTGAGTCTCACTTTACATTAGTGGATGATACTCGACCGGTTAGACCACATCCAGCACGTGGTGAAGAGAATACCATATAAAAGCTGTAGCTGAGAGTGTACGCTAAGACCCTGACGAATCGATTCGTCTTCGTTCTCAGCAGCTTAGCTTGGCGTATTCGATAACTTGGCGTATTTTACGTGAGAATCTCGGCCTAAAAATGTGCCGAAAATATTTAAAATCAATGTACATCGGTGTTTTCCTTCTCCCTAATTTTCTTTCGCCCGCCCTCGCTTATTATAAAAAAAAGCCATATTGAGTTTTCTGCGGGACGAAATATCAGTTCATTGAGCACACAATTCCCTCATTTCAAGTTGGTTCTAAGTTAGATTTCATAGAGAACGTACAAATAAAAAATTATTTTTCAATAGACCGCAGATGATAAATCTGTAATTTACACAAGCAAACATGGCGGTCTCCGGATCATGAAAATCTAACTTAAATTGATCACATTGTGATCGATGTAAGACATTCCTCTAGTATTTTAGACGTTTGGACGCTTCGGGCTGCCAAGTCCACCTTCCTGCAGCCAACATACGAATGCGGATGTCATAAGCATGACAACAGAAAATAACTATTGTAAGAAAAAATAACGTAGAAAACCCGCAATTGCAAAACCGTTAGAACCTTCGCGAATCCAGAGTCGAAGACATTGAGAGGTTACTCCACGAATAACGTACAGAAATCCTAATAATAGGTAAAAAAACGTGTTAAGGTAAGAAGAGCCGTACAGAAACCTGTAGAGATGAAGAAGGTAATCTTTTAGTAGAGTTGGTGCTGAAAATATGGAGGTACTTTTTCTGTAGACTGTGTTACGGCGATGAAGGGTAACATCTTGCCGTCAGACAGAATATACAATTCAACTTACACGAAAATGGCCAAAACTTTCGTCCAGCTGATAAAAACGAAGTAAGGATAGTTTCCTTTACTCTTTCCGTTTGTGATGATTGGAAGAAGGTTTTGTGGGTGGTTATAAAACCTAAATTCAATAATGTAATCGATTATTATTATTATTTATTTTTTTTTTTTACTTACAAATCCCTTTCTTAAAGTTAGTATTTACTATATTTATTTTATTTTATTTAAGGAAGCGAAGCATTTGAATTTTATTTAATTAATTTTTTGAGAAGCGAAAAGCACAATGCATGTACAAGCCTTCACGCGAAAAGGCGAATGATAAAAGAAAGATGAATTTTCAACCCCTAGTATGATGGTGATTTCTTACGGTCAGTTTTTAACTTTTAGCAGTTTTATGTACTGATATGGCTGGTTCTAGTTTTTGTAGAGGTTGTATAGTTGTAGTACTAGTAGTACTTGTACTAATATTTTTTCAATTTGTTCTCTCAATACCCGATTCTCATTTTTTTAAGGTTTCGTTGTCAGACAGTTATTCCGTTTCTCTATTAGCTTCCTGTAATTTATTATTTAAACCCCTTCAATATGCTCCCATTTGTGCATATCTTGCTACTAGTGCTACTAAATCTACTAGTTCTGCCATCTCCATGACTGCTTCTTTATTTATTTCGCGACGTTTGTCGTGTAAATTTTTTCTTTTCTTAAAATTATTTATAAACTTGTAATTTCTCTACTAGGTCACGTTTCCTAGATTTTTTTTACCTTAAAATCTCACTTTTACGTTGGATACTTTTTACCTTTATTAAGGTTGCTTCATACGAAGGAACATTTGATGGGTTCCACTATATGGATCTGATTTTCGATTTTTTTTGATCTGTTCCGTGAAAATAAACAATATTTTTATCTCCTGGCAGTATCGCCAATTAATATACTTGCGTTTATTTGAGAATTAAAAAACATATTCTTTTTAGGGTCGGTGATCCTGTTAATTATTTTTATTTGATAAATTCTCGTTTCCTAACACGATGTAAAATAACTTACTATATGCATTATTCACAATGCCGCGAGAGAGCAAGGCGAGAGCGATAACGAGTGTAGCGCGAGCTGTCAAATGATTTCCAAACAAAGGAAATTTATGGAAAAAAAAACACAATGACGCGAGACTTGTCGCAACGCAACGCTGTGACTTCAAAAAAATTTAAAAACTCTAGCGGTATGACAACATGAATTTGGTGTTTGATACTTGGAGAGAGTGGGTTTTTGAGTTTTTTGAAAAAAACTTTTATGTGAGTTAATAAAAACTTGTGAATTAGAAAAAAAAAATTAACGAATAAGTTAGGTGAACTGCAAATTGAAAAATTAATCAACGTCATTAAAGAAAAGTCCCTCATTTATAATAAGGGGATAAGTATTATAAATACTTTTCCATGGAGAAAAAGATATGGAAAGAAACTTCCGAAAGTATAGGAGCTGATGGCTTATACATATATACATACTCGTATGTATTTCCAGAATAAGATTGTAGGACTGCGTGGAAGTCGTTAAGAGACCAATTTGTCAAGGCCAAAAAAGACATGAAAGGAACTCGGAACAAGGATAAAAAATCTACAAATATTACTACCGGATTTTATTTTTAAAATATTCCATTGAAACCAGAAAGTAAGTGAAAAAAAATCTTATTAAGTACTTTTAATTTTAAACTTTTTGTTTTTATAGAAAAATTTCCAATTACGACCATTTTACCGATGAATCGGAGACGATGGATTCAGAGATCGCGGAAATTGAAATTAATAAGATGGTGACCCCTTTGACGTCAAGAAATATTAGAAATTGCAAAAAAAATTAAGAGCAGTACTAAAGAAGACGATTGCTTGAAGGATTTTTTATCGGAAATTGTGAGCGAAAATAAGTGTACTAACGCACTACTAGGAGACACGGAACAAGGTTTTTTGAGTCTGGCCAGCATGGTGCAGTGCAAATTTGACACCAATACAAATACGTCCCAGAAGTAAACGGCCTGACCAAGACATGGCGGTAGTTGTTTGAAAATATCACTGTATCGAAAAGTAGGCAGTCTATAAAGCATATGTTTCAAGATTGAAAGCGCCAAGTTGCTTAATATTTGTTTGGCAGCCATCAATAGTGAACGTTGTCAGTGAATTTGTGAAAACAAAATAAAAGCTGAACTGGATTCTTTTCTGGGTGAGTCTGCTCCTTCGTTTACAACAGTAAAATTTTGGGTTGCGAGGCCGTACGAGCTGCCAAGACGAACATCGCAGTGGTTGATCAAATGAGATGACGACTCCAGAAATTGTGAAGAAAATCCACAAAGCGATACTGGATGATCGTCGACTGAAAGTGCGCGAGCTAGCAGACATTGTAGGCATTTCAAAAAGTACATCTCATACTATTTGAAAATTTTGACATGAGAAAGCTGTGTGCAAGATGGGTGCCGCGTTTTCTCACACTCGAGCAAAAACTATGTCGTAAAGATGTGTTTAACGAAGTTTCACAGCAACAAAGCGGAATTTTTGCGCCGTTTCATAACAATGGATGAAACATAGGTCGATCGCTTTACACCCGAGACAAAAGAACAATCGAAACAATGGATTCAAAAGGGAGAACCGGCCTCAAAGAAAACGAAACCGTTTCATTTGCAGGCAAGGTCATAAAGTCTAATTTTTGGGATGCACGTGTTATATCTTGAAAAAGGAAAAACTATCAACAGTCACTATTGAGCGAAGATATCAAGCAAAAACGGCCGCATTTGGCTAAGAAGAAAGTGTTGTTTCATCAAGACAATGCACCAGCTCACAAATAAGTTATTTCAATGGCCAAAATTAGTGAATTAAAGTTTGAATTGCCACCTCATGCACTCTATTCGCCAGATTTAGCACCCTCAGATTATTTTCTGTTCCCAAACTTAAAAAAATGGTTCAGTGGTCAAAGATTTAATAATGATGAAGAAGAGATTTCGGCAATTAATGGCTATTTTGAGGAATAAGATAGTTCTTATTATTAGAAGGGGATCGAGCTTTTTGAACATCGCTGGGAAAAGTGTATAGAGCTGAAAGGCGATTATGTTGAAAAATAAATAAATTGTTTTCCAAAACTTTTGTGTTTTCTTTGTTGGGTCGGGTACTTCTTGACGACCATCGTACAAAGGAAAATTTTCAATTTTGTCACTGACGAACTAGACAAGTTTGACAAAATTGAATTAAAACAAATAAATAAATGTTCTTGCTTACGCTTTATTTAAATTGCATCAGGTATTGGCAAAGATTTTTCCTTAACTGGTAAGCTTCTCAAGTACGGTTGTGAGAAACTAGTACCATTCCTCAATTCCCCAGGGATTATCATTATCTACAATGTGGTCAGGATAACTAAAAGAACTAATGATAAAAGCATACCGAATGTCAAGACTTATTCTGACCGCCTTTGCAAACATTCCGCAGTCCATATTTTTAAATTTTTTTGGAATCATTTTCATACAAACCAAACTCACTCCTCAATTGGTAACTTGGTCTAATCCACCACCTTCTTCTGTTGACTTTTTTGTTTTCGTTTAACTTTTAATAAGCTTTAACACTCACGACTGTTAATAATATTGTTTTCTTAAAAACTTTTTTCCTCATTTTTAAGCAATTACACTTTAACTCGCAACATTTACAACACAACTGAACTCGATGTCAAAAAATCACCAACGAATATCTTTTAATTGTGAATTGATTGAACGATTTTGTAGCGAGAACAGATAACAGCGTTATGTCTCTCATGGAATTGTGAATCATTCATTATTTATAAAAAGTAAGATCGGAACTGTGGTCTAGATTGATGTAGTTTTAAGACTGCCTGACTACGTGCTCCTTTGTCATATTTATCTCCTTCTTAAAATACAATTTTTTCTTCTTTCTTAGTTTATTATAAAAATAAAAAATAGTATACATTAGTATACTATGTTTTTGGTTTTTTTATCTAAGCAGATGCTGCTTTGGGTCGTCTGTAAATATCATTTGGTGTGAAATATATTTTCTTATCTTAGCAGATACACCTTTGGTGCGTACATGACTCAACTTACATCTGGTTTATTATTATTTCTAAACAAATGGTTAAGGGTCCTTAACTCGCTGCGATAAGCGCACCAACCCTTTGCGCCTTCTGGATATTTTCCATGGTTTGGATTCTTATCAGTCGAACTCAAGTGATGAAATACAGCCCAAATTGCTTTACTAGATGGGGTGAAAAGGAACCTCCTTGGGAATGAAAAAAAAATTTTTTTGAATGTTTTTTTATTTTATTTTATTCAATATAGTCCCCTTTTAGTTTAATACACTTATTCTAGCGATTTTCCAACTTCTTGATCCCATCCGAAAAGTAATTTTCTGGAAGGTCTCCAAAATACTCCTCCGTGGAGTCGATGACTTCCTCGCGTGAGCTGAATTTCGTATTGATGAGCCATCTTTTGAGGTTTGGGAAGAGATAATGATCCGAGGGAGCCAAATCGGGTGAATACGGTGAATACGACAGCAATTCGAGCCGTAAGTCATTGATTTAAGGCATTTTTGCTATGCTCTTGTGAGCCGGTGCATTTTCTTGCAAAAACAAATTTTTTTTTTCGCTTCATGTGAGGCCGTGTTGCAGCCTTCAGTCGCTCCAATAATGTTGATGGTTTTTCCTTTTTCGAGTATGCCATGAAAATCCCAGAAAACCGACGCTATAACCTTTCCGACCCATCGAGCCTCCCTCGGCCGCTTCGGAGGACTCGTGCCGGCTTCAGCCCATTGCCAGGCACTCATTCTGTTTTCCGGTGTTCAACAGTTACGAATCGACGCCAAAAGTCCGCCCGATTGCGCATCAGAAAGTCCAAACACTCTTTCGAAGTGCTCTGGCGTTCGTGTTTTTGGTCATGAGATAGTATGCGCGGCACCCAGCGGCAGGATAACTTTTTCGTATGCAGAATATTGCCCAAAATATGGAATGTGCGCTCAGTACTAATTTTGTGGTATCTGCTAGCTCGCGCACCTTAACTTTCCGGTCAGCCAACACTATTTCATGTATTTTTTTGACATTGTCCTCCGTAACCGCATCGGAGGGCCTGCCGCTGTGGACTTCATCGGTAGTGGATGTGCGGCCACCACGAAACTCTCGAAACCAATATTTGACGGTGTAATCTGACGGAGCATTAGCCCCAAGATATTTATCCAACTTTTCTTTTGTTTCCTTCGCCATTTTGCCTCTCAAAAAATAATATTTTATGAGAGAACGAAAATCGTTTTTGTCCATACTCAACATGATGCCAAACACGTCAACAACAATCAGCTGTCAAAACAAAACTAAAGACAGTATCGCACTAAAATTTGGCATGTCTGCCTAAATATGAACGGACTTCAAACCATAACCTTTTTTGGAGTAGCAGCGCATTCTGGCGGTCAAGGAGGTTACTTTTCACTCCACCTAGTATACATTTCATCCACATTATCTTATTGTCTCATGGTGGCCAGGCCGTAATACTTTTGAAATTTTTTAATTAAGTTGACAGTTAAATTTAGCGTGCATTTACTTTTTCCTCCGAAAATATGTGACGTAGTTACAAACGAAAAATCCCTAAAGATTAGACCTATTCTTGTATTTGTGTATACCTGAAGGTCAAAAATAGAAACCGGAATCGTATTATGGAAAAATACTTTGGTAGACCCCATAAAAAACGTAACTTTCTGAACCCTGCGCGGGTACTCTTTAGAAGACTGTAACTCAACAACTATTTAAGATATTCTTTATGTAAATTATAGTATGTTATTTTTAGAGGTATATGTTAGACTATCAAAATATGAAAAAAAAAAAACAGGTTTTTGAGCGACCTAATACTAGATTAGATAATTAATTTATGTGACAAATCAATCTGCACTATAAGAGATGACAAAAAGACATGCATAAAAAATAAATTAAAAAAAAAACAAAAATACATTATACAATATATTAATGATTTATATATAATTTTACAATAATTAATAATAAAAATATATTAATTTTTATAAACACTTAAATACAAACTCATAATATTAAGAACAGGTTTAAAATTGTTATATAGAGGGTGTCCGAATTTAGAAGGAAAATCTTTTAAGGGTATATTCCTGAAGTTCCGCCGAACAAATTGTATAGCAGGGTGGGTGGTCTATCCTCACTCCATTTCAATTACAGCCCATCAAAATGAGTGACCTATAATTTGAAGGTGTAACCACACAAACATATAAGAGATGGGCAATC